>JAAGNO010015826.1:0-10849 GCA_033439905.1 Ceryle rudis
TCCAAAACCTGACTGGACAGGGCCCTGACTAAGGGTGGGACATGGCCAAGTTTCAAAGAGAGCATTGGACTGGAGACTTTCTGAGGGCTTTTCGCACCTAAATTATTCTCTGCTTCTGAGGTAATCAGGATTATATGACCTGTGCTCTTACATTAGTGAATGATTTACCATTTATCTCAGGGCTTTCCCTAAACCAGTTGTTGTCAGTGGCAGAGCTGATCCACCGAAGTAACTGCTCTCCAACCTTTCCCTTCACCACCCAGAATTCAGTTATGTTACTTCTTGTGCCCCCTCCAGTTCGAACCCTTGCCTGATCCTTTGAATCCAGTCTTGGCTCTTACAGGATGACATTGCTCAATGGCATCACCAAGAAATGCTGCTGCCACTCGTACCTCCTCCCTGTCCCTCTTTGGCACAGGAACATTCTTTGGTCTTCCTGAATTGCAGTCTCATCTTCACATATCTGGATAGACCTGAAAGGTCACATTTGCTGTTGCTCAGTTTGACCTGAGTAGTCCTCTGGGTATCTTGTCTGGAGCTGGAGCGCTTATCTTCTTGACCCTTCCAAGCATGAGCAGATGGGTCTCTATTGTCCACAGACTGCTGCCTGGTTGGTCCTCAGTCTGGCAGTGGTCTCCTTCACCGCTGGCATCTCATATGGCATCTGTTCTGATCTCTTGGATCTTTCTTCTCAGCTTCTTCCTTCAGAATGCCTGTACCACAGTGTGCTCGACCTTTGGGTCTTGTTCTTCTGTCAGCCCCAACAGTGCTTGAATTTTGTTGCTGAAATTGTTTTTTACCCTGACGCTGACTCAAAGCTGAACATCAGCAGAGCCAGGGCCGTCTGTAGCTTCTCTGTGTGTGACTCAAGTTCATGGAGAGCAGCTGTTTGAGTGAGTCATGGGCTGCATGAGGTCTCTGTGGTGGCATCAGCATTCTTTGGCTGGTGAACACCAGCTCACCATGGAAGAGCTTTCCCATCTGCTGGGCCAGCAGCAGCGGTTTGCATTGCTTATGAAGAGGAGTCACAGTGTTAGTCATAACCAGCTCACTTGCCATCCAGACTTTCAGGCTTTGCCTACACATTACCCCTCACAAATCCCAGTGTTATGGTAGATCCCTAACTGCTCTCTTCTCCTCATGTGCACTACTGTATCACATCTGCTTATAAATACACCCTTTGAGGGTGTTAGATCACCTTCTGCAGCTGTTCTCCTGCCTACACTGGAGCTCTGAGCTGTTACCTGGGACACGGTGGAACCTTGGTGAACCACCTAGGCACCATCCATCACTCCAGGGGATGGTGCAAAATGTGCTCTGGCAGATTTTAGCCAAACAATTCCTCCTGCCTTTGATCCCTGTACCCAGTGTAGCTCCTTCTGCTGAATCCCTGTCCCTGCCCTCACTTGGGGTGCACTGTGTACTGAAAACTCTACCTTTTGTTCCCCAGTCAGTCACTGGGCATAATGCCCATGCAGCTCTGCATGGCCATCCCTTCCTCACCAGGCTCAGCTGGTTTGCACTTTACCTTCTGAAGCAACACGATCTTCTGTACAAGCTCCTGTTCATCCAGGTTGTGCCTTGAAGCATTTCCAAGAGCCATAACCCATCTTGCTGCAGGCAGGACAGGCTGGCAGGGTCTATACCAACATCCGGACTGACCTGATCATCTTTCTCCTTCTATTTGCTTTTCCCAAAATGAAGGAGAAAAGGGGATTAAGTCAGTGGGGGCATGGCTAGGGTGGGGATTGGTGGCGTTGAGTGGGCCTGAAAGGTTGGAGAACAGCACCAGTTGATGACAAAGAGAGAGGCTATCCAAGGCTGGAGGTGTAGGCAGGCTGGGAACACAGCTGGAGGAGAGGAGGGAAGGGATTTTGATCCATCCTGCCCCCATTTCAGGTTTCGTGTCACACATATCGGAAAGAAACCCACTTTCCACGAGCAGCAGGAGGGTCCCCTGCCCAATGGTAGCCGGGAGCCAAGCATGGAGGAGCTGGAGCACAGCAGTGACCGGCTCCAACGAGAGCGGGCTCGCAATGGGACTGTCCCCATGGGTGGCCTGCAGAATGGAACCATCCAGAAGGGTGCCCAGAGTGGCAAAGGTGGGGAGCAGAGCTACCACACAACCCCAGCCCTGAACACACCAGCCAGCTCCAGCACTCGTGACAGCCGAAGGTCGGGCAGGGGGTCCGGCACGGCAGGCTCGCTGCAGGATGCCAACCCTGATCCCGGGAGCACGAGCCGTCAGCGGAGACTCCTGAGCCATCGGGTGCTGGGAGGGTCGAGTCCCAGTATCCCAGGAGAGCTGGTGCAGGAAGGAGCCAGCATTTACCTGGAGGAGATCGGACTGGGGTCGGCAGATGAAGTGTCAGATATTCACGGCAGCCTGAGTCTGCATGAACAGGTTGAGGACTTGGGAAGAGACGACAGCAGCAGAAAACAGCCCGGAGCGGAGGCCATGGGGCAGCAGGTGAGTTCCTCCTCTTCCTTGTCCCTCTGTGGTCCCCTAGGCTGGAGGGTTTGAAGGGTTGTGACACAGCACCCCAAGTCCTGCTGCTGACAATATCAACCGGCACAAGTGCAGAGCTGAGAGCTGTGCACCCGGGAGAGGCAAGGTGAGGCTTGCATCAGGCTAGCTGAGGTGTGGGACCTGCCCTGTCCTGCCCACCCTGCTTCTGCTTACTGGTTTTGATTGCATTTTTCACCTGTTCTCTAATGGCTGGGACATGGAGTGTCATAGAATCAAAGAATCATAGAATTGTTTTGTTTGGAAGAGACCTTTCAGCTCATTGAGTCCAACCATTGCCCCAGCACTGCCAGGGCACCACTAAACCATGTCCCTCAGCACCACAGCTGCATGACTTTGAAACCCCTCCAGGGATGGGGACTCCACCACTGCCCTGGGCAGCCTAGGCCAGGCCTGGACAACCCTTGTGGGGAATAAATTGTTTCTCAGATCCAACTTAAACCTCCCCTGGTGCAACTTGAGGCTGTTTCCTCTTGTCCTGTCACTTGTTCCCTGGGAGCAGAGACCAAACTCAACTGGTTCAACCTCCTGTCAGGGAGTTGTCAAGAGCCAGAAGTTCTCTCCTGAGCCTTCAGGCTGAACAAGCCCAGGTCCCTCAGCTACTCCTCACCAGACTTGTGCTCTAGACCCTTCCCCAGCTCTGTTTCCCTTCTCTGGACACACTCCAGCCCCTCAATGTCCTTCTGGGAGCAAGGGTCCCAAAACTGCACCCAGGATTTGAGGTAAGGCATCCTTTGAGTCATTGTGACAGTTCCCACCCTCCTGGTACCTGTACCTTGCTGAAAACACAGGTCACTAGTTGACTTGCATGACAGATGCCGCAGACCTGCTGCCAGCTGCCCCTTGGGCATGGACTGTGTTTTCCCTTTCGGCTGGGCTCCCTGGGGACATCCCTTGGGATTGTTTTTTTGTGAGCTGGGGGAACTCTGCTGCTGCACATATCTTGGACTCCCCAAAGCCCAAAAAGCTGGAGAGGGACATTTCATAAGGGCAGCTAGTGATAAGAGAAAGGGTTGTGGCTTTATGAAAGAGGACAGAGTTTTATTAGCTGTTAGGAAGAAGTTTTTCACTCTGAGAGCGGTAAGGCACTGGAACAGGTTTCCCAGAGAAGCTGTGGATGCTCTATGCCTGCAAGTGTTCAAGGCCAGGTTGGATGGGGCTTTTAGCAACCTGCTCTAGTGGGAGGTGTCTCTGCCTGTGGCAAGGGGCTTGGAACTTTAAGGTCCATTCCAATCCAAACCATTCTATGAAAACCACAGCCTCACTGCCATGCTGGGGCTCAACATGGCCAGCAACATACAAGCAAGGACAGGTGTCTCCAGGAGCCTTTCTTACCTTGAAGTCTAGAAATGGTGAAGCCAACTGGTCATTTCTTAGTTGCTCTTGTTGCCCTGGAGAAGCTGTTGCTGGCTGTGCTCAGAGAGGACAGCCCACCTTGGCTGGAGCTCCCAGTACCCTGGTACCTCCCAACATTCCCACCTGACCACCTTACTGGTGCTGCAAGAGAGCTCCAGGGAAGTACTGGAGAGGACACCATTTACTTGGGGAATTTGGTCCCTGCCACTGCCTCCGGACTGTTACCACTGAGCAAATGAGGCTGGTGATGGTGGAGACCAGTCCCCCCCACACCGGCACCCCACTCCCATGGGAATTCTGACATCTACATCCCTCCTTCATCCCGCAGGAGCCCAGAACCACAGTGCAAGACCGAGGAGCAACCGTGTGACGTAAGTCCTTGTCCTGGCCCCTGGGGCGATGGCCATGGTGGGGTGGGAAGGTGCCAGCCATGTCCCTGCCCTGGTGGGTCACATCATGGTGGTGGAAAGAAGGTGAACACCTTCTCCAAGAGGGTCAATTCCCAATGCACTGGGTCCTGCATGGGCACATTCTCTCGCCCATGTGCCACCAAAACTGGCTCCAGGCAGACACAGGGCTAGGACAGCCCAGTTGTGGGTAGTTGGGGACACCACAGCTGTGGGGGATGAGCCCCATCCTGCCCTTCTTCCCACAGCTCCTCTCTGCTCCCAGCTGGAGTGTGGACGGATGGCGCGCAGCCCCTGGCCCCCCCACCAGGCTGAGGGCTCTGCCACAGGGGGACCCGCGGGGCAGCTGGCCCCGGGTGGGCAGCTACGCGCTTGGCATGGCCAGAGCGACGCACCGACGTCACAGACAACTGCGACTCGGCCCCAGACCTCATCCCATTGGCAATAGGTACCTGACTCCAACCCACCGTACCCGCTCCGGAGAACCCCCTCCCGCCAGACTCCCTCCACCTCCCTCCCCCAGTGGATTGGGACCCTTGGGCCTGGCAGGGGCAGGACAACACCCAGTGCCCGCTGCCCATCCAGTCCCCTCAGCGCTGGGGGCAGGATGCATCAGAGGGGGCCGCAGCAAGGGGGAGGAACAGAGGCAATGGCTCGAGCTCCCCCTAGGGTGGGGGGCAGCACCCCCCCACCCAACCAGCACATTCACTGCAGAGCACAGCGCCCCCCAGGCACCCCTGCCACGCAGAGCGGGCACAGACACAAATCCTGCACCGGTGGGGGACCCAGAAGGTCCCTGGGAGATGCTGGCAGAGCAAAGAGCTTTCCAGTCTCATTCAGCACAGGAGGGGCCAGAACCCCTGCCCTGGGGGCAGGATCGCACCCCGGCCAGGCCGGTGGGCAGCCCCCGTGCCCACAGTGAGCTTTGGTGTGTAACCGCACTGTACATAGACAAGCTAAAACCATTAAAGCTGCTGAACCCCTCAGCAGAGTCAACTGGGTTTATTGGGGCGCAGCCCCCACCGGCCCATGGGGAGGTGCCCAGGGGGGCAAGGGCAAGGAGGGCCCCAGGGCTGAGCCCCCCACCCAAGGATCCAGGGCTGTACTGGTGATGCCAGGCAGGTGCTGGGCAGGGTGGGGCATGGCCATGGCACCGAGCACCCTGAAAGGGGTGGCAGGATGCTCTGTGCTCCAGAGGGATAAAAGTGGCGCTGGGCAGGATGCGGCCCCAGGAGGGACCAGCTCGAGGCACAGGGCAGCACCAGCCCGTGCTGCCAGGACAGCAGCGGCAGTGACTCGTTCAGGCAAAGCTTTCTGAGGAGAAGGCCAAGATAAGGGGAGACCTGGGTGGAGAGGGTCAGCTGAAGTGCAGCTCGGGGTCAGGCTCGGGGGCTCTGCCGGGTGGTGGTGGGGGTGCACGGAGCTGCCGAGAGAGAAGAGAAGAAGCAGTGCCAACACGCCCAGGCTGCTCGCCCCGCTCTAGACCGCCCCACCAAAACACATGGGTGGCACTGTCCCCTGTTACAGGAGGGCTGGGGACAGGTTTCTGGGGGTGGAAGAGTGGGGGGAACACACAGCATGGCTGTGATGGGACTTACTGGCCTGAGGCGGGTGGCTGCCAGGTCCGGAGAGCTCTGCCCGCTGCCCGTGCCATCCTGCCTGCAACCTGAAAGGGCTTGGCCACTCAGCTCAGGTCTCCAAATGTCAACCCCCACAGCCCCTTTCACAGTCCCCTGGCCTGGCACTCACCTCCCAGTGGCGTTTCTGGAGAGGGGCTGGGGGCCAGGCTGGCCCCGGGTGCAAGGCCAGGAGGGGAGAAGGGTGGTGGGGATGGCGATGGCAGCTCCTGTGAAGATAGAGCCAAAAAAGGTGGGAAGAGCAGAGAGGGTGTCCACCCCCAGTAGACTTGACAGGGAGAGGGGAAGGGAGCTCCCCCACAGTGAGGGGACATGGTGACCTTCCAGCCACCGACCTGCCCGGCTGCTCCCTGGCCCCCTGTGAGCTCCTCCACCACCAAGGAAGGGAAGACACCGATGCGGCCGTCAAAGTCGCCCGTCCAGAAGCCATCGTCCACCTCACCAGGGGCGCGGGGCAGCACCCGGATGATGGCCCCCTCGGGGAAGCTCAGCTCCTCAGGGCTCTGTCCCTCATAGTCGTACAGGGCTCGCACCAGCCAGGCTGTGGGGAGGAGAGGGTGGGGGGGCTCAGCATGCCCCTGGGCATTGTCACCATGCATCTGTCCCCCTCCCCAGGAAGGCGACACCCTGGCACCCACCTCCAGGCTCCAGCACCAGCTCTGCAGCCATGATGCTAGAGAGCTGGCGGTGCAGAGCAGAAGGGCCTGGGGGGCCAGCCCCAGTCCCCAGCTCACCACCCAGGGACAGCAGGTATTTCTCAGGGACGTAGCCAACCTGGCCCGCCTTGTTCCGAGCCTGAAGGGGCAGAAAATGTGTGATTGTCCCAGTCCCTGGGACAAAGACGTCCCTGGAGACCTCTAAATGTGTCCCCCTCCCCAAGCATAGGGTGGGTGGGCCTCAGCCTGCTCCCACCTTCACCCACTCCTCTGCATCACCATCCTCGATGACCTCCAGCTCCTCGCCCTGTGCGATGGACAGCTCGTCCGCCTGGCAGCCCTGCAGGGGACAGGGGACGCAGTTGCAGGGAGGCTGGGGGGTGGCAGGGAAGTGCCAGCCACAGGTGAGGGGCAGGGTGAGGGGTAGGCAGCTGTGGCTCTACCTGGTACCCGAAGATCACCCGGCAGGTGTAGGGGTAGGTGCGGGCTGCAGGGCCAGGCTCATCATCCTCATCTGGCTCATCACTGTCCTCGTAGTCATCGAACTCGGCCGGATCCAGACCTGTGGGCGCCTCCTCGCCCACCCCCACCATGGCCCCCGCCAGCCAAGCGTCCACATCCATCCCTGCTGCCCTCAGCAGTGCCAGCCGTGCTTCTGCCTTCACCCGGCTGACCTGGGAGGGGGGATGGGACATGAACACTACCAATGTCTAAAAGGACACCTACGGGGTTGGGGGACAGCCCAGCAAGCCCCATTGAGCCCATTTCCCAGTGTCGTTGCCATGGTGGCAGAGCATCCCCAGTGCCTCTTCCCCAGCCACTGCACCTCCCCATCCCTGTCACCCACCATCCTGGGGGTGACAGAACTTGAAGCCAACCCAAGCCTCCTTCCTGGAGGACCCACCTCTGCCTTCCGGATGTTTTCCCTCGCTTCTTCCATCCGCCGCTCCAGGGCGGCCGCCTCCACTTCGGGGACCTGCTGCCTCCTGGCCTCCAGCCGCTGCAGCACCTGGGTGGGCACCCACAGGTCAGCAGGGTGGCAGCAGGAGGTAGCGAGGGGGCAGGTAAAGCCCCTCCTTGAGAACCTCCCAGGTGGGGCAGGACAGCACCCACCTCCTCGTTGTGAGCCTTGTTTTTGCGGTCCCGGACCACCCGTGTGGCCCAGCGCCGGGTCTCCTTCTCCAGGCTGGCACCGTCATCTCCAGGTGGCAACAGACACGCCTGGGTGAGGACATGGTGGCTGAGAAGGGGTTGGCTGGGCAGACCCCACCCCAGCCTTGATGGCCCACCTCACCTACCTCCTTCACCCCAGCAAGCTGCAAGTGCTGCTGGGGGGCCAGGGCGAAGGCGGGGTGGTCCTGCAGGAAAAGGAGGAGGTCCTGCTCCCGGCATACCTGTGGCAGGGGAGCAGTGTGGAGTTGGGTGGCTTTGCCAATCCCGTCCTGCCCCTCTCCCCACCTCCACCGCTGGGATGGGTGCCCGTTACCCGTGCGGACGCCTCTGCAACACCCTGGAACCAGTCCCGCGTGGCCCGGCAGGTCTCCACCTCTGTCCGGCTGGCCACCGACAAGTGCTCCCGCAGCCGCTCGTAGAGGTCACCGTCCAGTGCCTGGAGGAAAGTGGGTGGGAAGCTTCCCTCCCCCCGCCTCTGGCACCACCCACATGCCCCCTGGGTGCATCCCAGACCACCCAGGACAGCCAGCATGGATGGGACCCTCCCTGCTGCACCTGCTCACAGTGGCACTGGGGAGATGCTTTGTGTGGGACTCTGGGGAGGGGACGTGGAGAGATCCAGGGGGGGTTGTCCTACCTGCATGGCCGCAGGCAGCTCCACCCGTTGGTAATGCTCCAGGTGGGCAGTGGCAGAAGCCAAGGCGAAGCCGTACTCGTTCTGCACCCCCACGAGCTGCCTCGAGTGCTCGGCCAATCGTGCCGAGAACTGCAGTGATGGGGAAAGTGGGGCTTGGGGGTGGGGGGCCACTGCCCCCATGGTGCCCCAACATCCTTCTGCTTGAGGACCCTGCTACTCCCTATCCCGCACTGCTGACCTTGGCACTGAGTTTTTGCAGGCTGGCCTTGGTGTGAAATATCCTCCGGTCGCTCTTCCGGAGCCTGGGGAGGATTTGAGGTAACATGAGACCACCCTGTGACCATGGCAGCCCCCCATCCCCTGTGGTCCCCTCTGCTCACCGAGCCTCCACGTCAGCTGCCTTGTCCTTTGCCACCTCACTGCTGCGCTGGAGGTGGGTGAACTGCTTCTTCGCCTTGTCCAGCTCCTTCACCGTCTCCAGCAGCTCTGCCTGTGCCTTCTGTAGCCGCTCGATGCCCTGCGGGGAGTGTCAGCCAGAGATGGGGGGACCAGCTGTCCCCACTGCCCAGGCACAGGGAACATGTCCTTGCCTCGGTACCTTCTTGAGCATCCTCTCCTTAGAGAGGCGGGCGGTCCGGGCGGCCTCCATGGCGAGGGTGCGGTAGCTCTCTGAGGCGGTGACACGGACCTGCCCAGCGTGCGCGGTCCCCTCGATGACGCCCTTCCAGACAGTGACCGTGTTTCTGTGGGGTTTAAAATGGGGCAGGGTACTCACCTCCTGACCCCCTGCTGGCTTTTGGGGATGCCAGAAAGACACCCAGCACCCCCAGCCCCCTCTGAGTCACGTACTGCATCCCTGGGGACATCTCACCCAGGGCTGCATCCCCAGGACACCCAAATCCTGGTTGGAATCATGCATCTCCCACCTGGGAGGGCCATGGATGGGTGCAGTCACCTCCTCATCCCCGTCCCCAGCCCACCTTGAGTCGCTGGCCTCGCTGCGGCCCCGCTGCCAGTCTCTCTTCACAAACTGGCTTGCCAGCCTCTGCAGTGCCTGTGGGCAGACCCGTCACCATGCTGGATACCCCAGCACCCCACTGTCCCGCTCCGGGGCTGAAACTGGGCTCTCCCCCACACCAGCTGCCCACCCCATGGGAGTCCCCAGAGCAGGGGAGTGACACTCTCCACAGTGGCTCAGTGTCAGCAGGGACCCCATCATGCTTCCCATAGGAAAACCTTTCTGGGGAGCAGCCACCACCATGAGAGGACCCTCTCCACTGTGGCTTTTGGGAGAGAGGACAGGCAAGGGGACACCAGCAAGGGGACACCAGCTGCAGAGGCAGAATAGAGGAGCCCCCAGCAAGCCAAGCACAGCGAGACCCCAACCTTGGGCGGACAGTCCCCCCCAGCCTGACAGGAGGAAGAGGGAGCAGGGTGACATAGCAGCTGGCAGCAGGAAGCAGGGATGCAACTCTGCTGCAGGGATGTCTCCAAGGGATGCTGTGGGGACGTCTCATGGAACATAACCAGGCTGACATGTAAGAGCAGAGCCCTGCGATGACCCAGCAGACAGCAGAGCCCAGCGGTTTCCTTCTCCCCTGCAAGATTTTCCCTCAAAACAGCTGAGGTTCAGGCCACGCCGTGCTCAACAAAACACCCCAGCGGGTGCTGTATGTGGCTGGTGCCCCCTCCCCAGGGCAGGGCAAACGCCGAGCCCATCTGCCACAGGCCTTCATGGCTGGCATGGAGCAGCCAAGCTCTGTTTGCTTGGATAATTTCTGACGTTGCCCATGGCCTGTGTGAGGCTGTGCCCTGCTCCAGGACATCCCGTGTGGGAAGGATGGGGCTTGGCGCTTGTGCTTCCCTGAGGCACTGGGTCCAAAACCAGTGACACCTCCTCACCTGCCCATACTCCCTGTCGATGGCGGCTCTCTGCTTGCTGTAGGACCTGTGGGGAGAGGGCATGTGGGGCAGGCGAGGACCCACGTGAGGAGAGAGGGGATAGGCCACCCTTGCCATCATCACCTCCCTGCCATCTTCAACCCCTTGTCATCTTCACCCCCTTGCCACCACCCCGCCCTGGGATGTCCCCATCTGGCCACCCCAGAAGGTGATGAAGCCCATGACCTCGATGCGGCAGGTTCAAGGTGAGCCGTCCCTGCACGCTGGCTCCTGCCCCATGCGTGGGATGAGCTGGTTGGTCTCAGCTCGGGGTGCGGGGGGGACGCGGACACGCGTGGGGACCCTACCTGATATCCTCCAGCAGCTCGGCATCCCGCTGCTGCTTGCCCTGCAGGCCCGAAAGCTGCTCGAGGAGGTGGACCCGCACCTCCTGGGTGAGCTTAACCTGCGGAACGGCCCCGGTCAGGGCCCGGGGAACCGCGGTGACCCCGGCCGAGCTGGGATGTGGGGGGCGTGCGTTGGCCCCCCCGGTACCGGACCCCCACTGCTCCCCT
>JAAGNO010015836.1:0-44355 GCA_033439905.1 Ceryle rudis
ACAGAAAAAGAAGAAGGGGGGAGAGGGGGGAGGGGGGGGGGGGGGGGGGGGAGAAGATGCAGCAACATCAGGGGTAAAAAAAAAAAAAAAAATTCACTGTAATATATTCCTTTATAAGTAGTTAATTTCTAGTTACAGCCTCCTCATCCTTTGTCACTTGCCAAATGTATCCCTACTAAAAATGTTTTATATTAAATCCTACAAACAACTGTCACTTCAGGAGACTAAGCCAACTTCCAAGGAGACACCAACTGCAGCGGTATTTAAACAGCAGGTATTTAAAAAAGAGGGTTGGGATTTTGATGAACACTCTCCACGTTTCCAGCCGTCACCCAGCAGTAGTCAACACTGTGCTTTTAAGACTCAGTCGCAGAGCTGTTCATTAGGACCTGCTTGTCTCACTTGCTGAGGTACGCTACGAGTTCTTCTGGCTATGAGGAATCATTCTGGGAGGTGGGAGAGGAAGGTGGGGCAGAGAAAGATAAATCAGAGAACAGCCCGATTCCACCCTCCCCATTGAAAAAAAAAAATTCTTTTTAGAGAAGAAAATTATGGCTAAGTTTTTTCTACTGGTTCTTGATTATTTATTTTACCGAAGGGAAAGGACAGGGGGAAAGAAACACTAAGCTTCAAGCTTCGCTGAAGAGCAAAACAGAGCTCAAATACGCTTCTGTGTTTGCAAAGATGCGCAATGCAGCTGACAGTTGCTGAAGAGGTGGATGAAATAAAGATACCATGCTCGCCATTCTGCCATAGAAATCCTCCTCTCGCTGTTCAGGGAAAGAGTTTTGTGAGGGAGACTCCGGGGCAATTCTCTGCATTCCTTAAAAAACAAATTAGATTATGTTAGCGTGGGGGGACACACAGCAACCACCAGAAAAAAACCCAAACCCAAAACACCCAAACCCCACAATGCTTTCAAGGTAAAGCTTTCACTAGTGATGCATTTTGTGTTAGATAATCTGGTCATTTCAAGAATAGGAAGTGTGGTTGCTGTGATTTTTTTCATTTTCTCCTGCATGGATACGATGTTGGTTCTGAACAGGGGTCAGAGCAGGCTGAGGGATGCAAACCATGAGCATGGGGTGGTTTAAGGTTCTTCAAATCACTAACAGGGCTCTGCCATCACACGGTTAAAACTTATCAGCGTCCTAGAAGCTGATGTCCAGAGGCAGAAGTCCCTGAGGCTCCAATCACAGACTCTGCAACCAGAACTGCCAGTCCCAGTGCACTCCGTCACGGCCTGTTAGGGTCTGTCTAACTTGACGTACCATTTTCTAAACATCGAGAGATTTTGTATTATTCCCCACAATACTGCATTGCTCTTGTAAGGAAGGAAAGCCGTACACTAAGGTCCCAGACCTGTTTCCAGGTTTGTCTGCTCTTCTGACCGTGGTTCCATTTCTTGTGGTGGCCCTCCTGGTGGGAGGGCCGACCCTAAATACAGCGGAGCTGGTTCTGTTCCATACGGATTTGAAAATCCCGGAGGTGCAAAGCCGGGTCCTGGCCCAATAGGCTGAGGAGCCACTGAATAGAAAGGGACACTTCGGGCGGCTTCCTGGTCACCAGGAGGAATCATGGCAGTTGACCCATCAAGGACAGCCTGAGGTACTGAAGCACCAAAAAAAAAAAAAGAGTTAAGAGTTATAACTAAACAGAAATCCCAGCGCATGAACCTTTTACTTTATGAATAAAATGATACAATGCAGAAATTAAAGCTCATTGTTACCACCACCCTTAAGCGGATTCTTATATCAGAGCCCTGAAACATTTATTTGCACTCTGTCACGAAGAAGGATACGAAACACTAACCTGAAGGCATCAGCTGCACACTTTGCATCTGTTGAGCCATACTGGGTAACAAGGATGCCAACAATGCATTTTCAGCACCTGGACCCACGTCACGGCCAACTCCTGCTCCATCACATTGACTACCATGGTCTAACTCAGAGCTTGGTGTACTACATGGATACGGTGGTGGAGTGGATCTGTCTGTGTTGTAAGCTATTGCACCCTCCTGCACAAAAAAGCAACATCTTATGAACTGTACCAGACATTAAGTTCATAACCAAGGGAAATCTTAATGAGTGAAAACAGCACAAAGGTTATCTTAGTGTTTAGTCAAAAACTGACTTGTCGGTCGTTTTCAGGCCAAGTTCAATCAAAACATTTAAAGGCTTTTGTTTGGGGTTTTTGTTGTTTTGGGGTTTTGGTTATGTTTTGGGTTTTTTTTTGGTGATTTTTTTAATAGAAGCTTTGGTAATTAGCTCAAGGTTCAAATTTCTAACAGATCTCTTTAAATAAATGGTTACTTCCAGTTACAATCTAGCTACACTCATTCACACACAACTTTTTTTCTGGCAAGCAGTTCCTCTGCTTACAGCAGGAGTTACTGCAATCTAATGAGCCTCACAACTCTCCTTGTGTTACTGTACTAAGAGAAGCCGGTCTCCTGTGACACACACCACTGACTATTCTGTACTGAACCTTAGGGCACTAAAATGGGGTAAATCCACTTGGCCTAAATCATAACAGTTGCACTTTACACCACGAACTTATCTTAAGGTCACTTCATTTGTTTCTGTAGTCAGTCACAGAAACAAAACCATATAAAAAGTGAGTTACACGTATCCTTAAAAGAGAATGCTTAATATTGAAAAGTACATTCTGTACCTTGATCTGTCCATCCACATGTCGAAGCCTTACTAACCATGAAGGTTCAATAAAAGATTCCTGTTCTGGTTTTTCTTTTATCTGTGGGTCAAACAGGCGTAGTTGCGATGACATCTACAGAAAGGAAGCATTGTAAAGTTGAAGGTAACCAGCCAGCCAAAGGCAAATTTAGCCACAGCTTACCACCTACAATACCATACCACGAGTAGGTAATTCTTTCTTAAATTACCTGGATTAGCTGGCCAATGAGTACAGGTGAATAGTAATGTGGATCTTTAAGGACTGTTCTGGAAATCACTTCGCAGTAATGGAAAGCCTGAGCAGCAAGTCCCATTTCAGCCAGCCGGCAAGCGTAGATGAATTTGAAAACCTAGGGAATCAAAAAAAGAAAAGAAAAGATTCAGTTCTCCTCTTCCACCCAATTCATCCAATGGAAGTTACCTATTTGGCTACAGCTGGTGTGAAAAAAAATAAAGTGATATATACCAAAACCCACAAACCAAAAGGAACAGCTCTTCACCTGGAAATTGGGCAAGCAGCCAGGCTGAGTTCCTAGTGACTGTGCATATTCATAGGCTTCTGTTCTCTGAATGGCTTCGTTGGTGGCAAACTTAAAAAATGGCAAGCTAGGTGGGAATGGGAGAGGAAAAATATTGTTTAATATTGAGATTACACAGGCCATCAACAACAGAAAATAAAAGACTCAGAATTATATTTGACTTTATTTCTATTAGGCACAAAATCACTAACTTTTACTCTTTGAACAAGGACAGGGCAGCAAGTAATTATCTGCAAACCCGCTGTGGCTACTGATTAGGAGATTAGTGCGACTCAGCCTCCCAAGCCATTACACTTTCACATCTAAAAAGTCATGTTTAAAATAAAAGGAAAAGAAAAAAAAAAAAAAAAAAAAAGAGACAGGACAGCCAAACCTATGATTTGATCCAATTAGGACAAGCTTTGTCGTCTTCCTTGTGTAAACTCCAAAACCAACTTGGGCCATAAGGTAACAAAAATGAGCAGCATCCAGCAGGCCTTTAGAAGCTGTAGAGAAATAACCAATGGAACTCAGGATACTTCCTCAGTGGCACATTGTAATCCAGCATCCCATATTGTTTTGGCTTTGTATTCAAATACCTCCACAATAGAGACGCGCCCATATAAACCTGTTCCAATTAATTTTACACAGCAATTGCTTGTTTTCCAAAAAAATAAAAATAAGCTGAGTAATGAGAGCTTTCAGAAAGCTTTTCCTTCAGTCATCACCCTGCTCGTTCCCCCAGAGTTACCAAGAGTGTCTCCCATGGTAGCAATGGTCCTGGATTCCAAGTCCACATTATTGGTCAAGTTGGATAACACCATTGCTAGATGAGGCCTCCAGTCTCCCCATTTCTCATCTCCACAGCACTAAAATTAGAAGAATTACTTAGTCAAATCAGTGACTGGAGCTCAGCATGGGTAAGCGTTTCAACCTAAAAAGGACCAAAACAATGCATCTGACAATTCTAGGCAAAGCACACGGGAAGATCACTGTTGTCAACTACACTACTCACTGCAGCACCTCTTTGGTCTCAACGGCAGCTCACTCTCGAATCTTACCGTGGATGCAGCTGGCATCCTTCCAGACATGAGCTGGTAAACAGTCTGCAGAGGGTCATTAATTGGGAGACTGTTGGCAAATCTGCAGAGACATGACACAGAAAAACAAAACACAAGCATGGGGAAAGCAGGTAAAATGCAGTTAATCTAGCTTGGTTTAAGAGAAGGAAGTGCTGTTTGGAAACACTAGCCTTAATAAGCAATTGCCCGGTGGATAAGGTTCAAAAGCAAAACATTCCTAGCTAACTGGATCTGCCACTCAACATAGGTCAGTCCAAGCTAGGAAAAACCTCAGGATTCTCCCCACACCAGCTGCCTAGACTCAGTGCATGACTGCACAAGCTCTTGAAGCAGAAAGTTTTTCTGTCTACAAAGCAATGCACGAACACATCTGCTTCTTTTAGGCCAAGGAGAATGAAGGGTTTGAGAGTTACTTGGCTCGAGCAAAGCTGACAGTTGGGTTTTGCATTTCCTCCCCCCCCGCCCAAAACCTAACACCAGCAGTTGAGCAAGCCCACCAGTTGAGCAAGCCCACAAATGACACTATTCAAACACCTCTTACATGGAACAAGTGGCAGAAAGTATCTTCTCAAGTTTAAGTTTATGGCCAGAAGGCCCCAGTATAAAAAGTAACAGATGACAACTGAATAGACAGGTAAAATTACAGCATAATTCTTGCATGAGCTACTGACAACTCGTGGTTTTGATATTAAGACTTCTGAGCAGCAAGTCTCTACTTCATCAGCAGAACAGGAGGTCATATTGTACTGATCAACAAGCCAAAGAGTACCTGGTCATAACTCGTGCATGTGTTCTGCTGTCCATTTTGCTGGCAAGTAGCAGAGCGTGACCCCACAAACCATGCTTCATGGCAGACTCCAAAGCATCCTAATTAATACAGAAATTAGTTTCCTGGGAATAGCTTAAGACAATTCTCAGATAAACAGTGACTGTTTTACAGGATTACTCTGTGACAATGAAAGAAACATTTAGGGCAAATGCTAAGGCATGAGTATAACTGTTTTATATTATGAACTGTAGGGCTTAACATTTTTCCCTACTGGTGTAGTGCCATAAATATTATACACGCTGCAGATGGCAGAAATGTTTTTAACTGACGTCTTGAGACTCAAGATTTGTGAAGAAGTAGTAAACAAAATAAGACACGTGCAGTATTTCAAACAACAGTATAAGCATTCACCTTCTTGCGGCCATAAAGCAGCAACTCTCTGAACCTCTCTGTCTCTTTCTCCAGACTGTCAATTGTGGTTATAAGACTATCAGTGAGAAATGAGAGCTGGGCTTCACCAGATTCCTCTTCCGCTTGTTCCAAAGCCTCATTAGTGAAATCAATCAAATTTGCCTCGTTAGGGGACTTCCCAGGAAGCCACACTGTTTTATGATCTCGGAGCAGAAGCTCAGCCAGGTCTGTTCCCACAACAGTCTATACACATAGAGGGGGGGAAAAGAAAGAAAGAAATCTGTTATTTCAACATTGCTTTCATTTTATTGTCACTTCAGCAGCAATGTGTGAATATCAGCACCTCTGAGCTCCTGAGGACATGTGACCAGTTTACCTGTTCCATCAATGCGAACTCCTCCACAAATAACACCGTGTATGAAATATTTTAGGACAGGTAAAAATTCGAGCAGCGAGACATACCCCATTCTGCCTGCACAACAGCACAATGAAGTCCCAAAGCAGACTTGCAGATTCTTTATCGATTAAACTTTCATTCTTAAAACACTGTGTAGCTTTATTTTGTGCAAAATTAATAACATCCACTTTATGGGTGTCATCCCTGAAAAAAAGAAGAAAAAAAGGTTTTCTGAGACAAATACAAACATTCAGATTGTTATTGTGATTAGTAAGAGGAACAAATTTAAAGCTCAATGTATTATTATAAGCAGATGAAAAGCCACAAATATTTTAATTCAGTTAAAATCCTGCAATTTGCAGACAATTAAAAGTTTGATGAATAAACAAATTCTGAATGCACAAGAGTTAGATCTGCAATCTATAGGAACATACTTAGCAAGAGGACCAGGAAACACTCTCATCTCTTCTTGCTCTGGAGAATGCTGTAGCATAGTCTAAAACACAAACCACAAGAAATTTTTATAGCCACAGATTTTGCTTTTTAACAATAAAACCCCCAGATCTGAACGTGACCCATGGCATAAATCAAGCCTAACGCTCTTAAATGTAATGCATACGGTGACTTGCAACCTGCACAGGATAATAAATGATGAAATGTACTTTATATACAAGCCATTCTGTAGCAAAGTATCAAAGTCTTCTTTGCATCTCCTTGATCAAAGACTCAAATCACAGAAAAATGTTGGGAAAGACTTTTTAAGATCAATGAGTTTAACTTGGAAACCTAACACTGCCAAGTCCAGTGATTTTCCTGATGCTGGCTCTAGTACTTGTGGACAATTTGACTCCCTTCTGGTGGCATTTTACAACAAAAATCTACTCTTGTCACGTCAGCCTGTCGTTCCATACACCTCCCAGGACATGAGTATTGCATTTCTTTGTAGACACACAGTAAGAATAAAAATATACCCATGCTATTAATCCCCAGTCCATCCAGATGACTAACAGTCCTCAGCCCTGCAGAGAATGTGTGGAGATAACGTTGTCTCTACGAACAGCAACACTTTAGAAACAAACTGCCACAACTCCAGCCCTTCCAGGGTGTAAGGATTTTACCTGAACAAAAGTATAAGGAGCTGGATGATCTCATCATGACTATATCATTGTTCAGAGGAAACGAATTTTTGAAGTGACTGTTTTACTTATGATTACAGCCCAAACAGATAAAGATTCATGCACTGACATACAAAATCAGTCAGGAAGCTACTGATTCATGTTCCCTACCTCCCTTCAAAGAAAAAACAAACCAAACCCACAAAACAAACCCCCCATATTTCACCACCTCCTTTATTTCTTTTAAGCTTTACCTCCATACTGTGTATTTCAACCAGAGCTGGCTGTCCTTCTGAAGGCAAGTTTGGCAGCACTTTTATTAAGAAGCCCCCAGGACCAAACCTAGCACAGATATGAGGCACTGAAAATTTCTCAGGCGTTGAGGGCCTTAAAGGTGCTGAAACGGGAAGGAAAGATAAAGTCAGATCAGTGACTTGTCTTGCAGCTAAATAAACTTGCTGATGCATTTACTCAAATCAGTAATTGAAAAACCCCTGCCCTTCAATTTGGCTAAACTTTAGAAGCCACAATCAGTTCCAGTATAGTCCCAAAGATCTTTTGAAGATTTGCAGCGAGCAAAACTAGATTACAGAACTTTAAACTGCACTTACTTTTTCAATGCAGAGTCTTTGATTGTTTGTATCACACATTTCTGTGATGTCTGTACAAATATATGATTAATTTTCAAAGAGCTAATGATACACTTCAACATACTCTGGAAAAGCTTTTCCAGGGCACAGTGTTTTGTTCCACAGCAAAAGGGTAAGAAAAAAAAATGATGGAAAAATCTGAAGTTTAACTTAAACTTTAATCAATCCCCTTGAAGCACAAGCAGTATAGTTAAAAGTCTATCTAAGACGACTTTTAAAACTGGAAGCATCCAGTATTTAATAGCAAACACTGATTAGTTATTACTAAAACACTGTCTAGTTATTACTGTTCTGTCGTACAACCTTACACTGAAGAGGAAACAAAACGTTGTTCACATGCCCACACGCTGTAAACCAGCATTTATTTTTCCTGTTAAGAGGCTCGATGAGCAGAAGAACGGCATCTCAAACACTACAAAGACCAGCAGAAGTGCAAACACCTACTGGTAGAGAACCTCACAAGCCCAATGCCTTCCCCCCCTCCTTCCCCAGTGGTGCCAATACCTTGTTCTACAGCTGCCCATCCAGCTTCAGCCGGGTAGCCATAATCTGTGAAAGGCTGTTGTCCATCGAAGTTGGCAGGGTATCCGCCGTACGGATAATCTGCGTGGAGCGACGCTGCCTGCGCAGCAGTTTCATACGTATTAGCCGTTAGATCATGGTTACTTCTATACAGCTGGCTCTAAACAGATCATATTAGTAATTGTTAGCTGAGAGAGCGAGGTGGCACAAAGCAGTTCTGCCAGCGTGACTCCAGACGGTGAGCGGTCCCCTCGGCTTCCGTTCTCTGTGCTGCTTGTAAACCAGGCTGACAACACCACTGCATTTCAGAAAGCCACCTGCAGCGACAGGCTACGGAAGATAACGAATATATCCTAGTGCTCTCCCTCAGTGTTTCTACTACTGTTTGATCTGCTCACATCCAAACACGTTCGGTTCTCTCACGTCCCTGTGCTTGTGTGAAGAATAACATTATAGAAGGAGCTATAGGTTTGGGTGTTGGATCAGATCAGTGTTCACCTCTGCTGTAACGCTTGGACCAAAAAATATCAACTCATTAAACCCAATGAATGCCAAAACTACTTCAGGTACCTAAGGATTAATGCCTAAATGATCTCCAGTGTTACTTCCAATATTAGTAAATGAACTGGAGTTCAAACTGGAAAACCACCTGAACTTCCAAGAAACACGATCAACCACCACATGAGACTACACCTAAATGACACACTCCACTAACAAAGACTGTACCTCAAAAATGAACCAGATATTCTCTGTGTTTTACAGGGAATTTGTATTTATGGCATCAGTAGATGAGTAATCAGTTAGATCTGGTTTTTGCTTTTAAAGTCAAAATAACATCGTACGAATATGGAGTTAGTCTTGTAACAGATCCCAAAGCATTCATGCTTTTGATGAGAGTAAGGATGTAACGCTGAAAGCCAGACACATTATCAGCTACAGCCAAGCACAGTAAGGGCAATGTTCTCACAAACAGCAAATGGATTCAGTAGATGACATTTTCTATTTCTCTGTGTGTGGCAACTTGCACAGCTGAGTGCAGATTTGGTTAAAGATCTCTTGATAAATGTGATAAATATTAAGTTCAAAACTATATTACAAACCAGTCTCAATTTACAGGATAAAAGTTTTCAAAATACACATTCTCCAAGCTACACCCAGAAATACTTCTGTATTTATCACGTTTCACCCACCCCTAACAGAAAAAGCCCCAACTCAGCTGAAACAATACTCGATGTGACCATCTGAAACTCACTTGTTGAGAGCGAGAGCTGAAACTGCTCTGGTGACTGTGAACGCTGCGGGAGCTGCGGAGACTGTGACCAGAATGCTCACTGTGGACACTGCGCCTATCAAATTCATCGCCATAAGGATCTCTATGGGGCTCAGAATCATCATCAAAACTTCCAGTGAAACGAGGGTCGTATCTCCAGTTATCTTCGTATCGGTCGTGTCTGAAGAACAAAGAAACATAAACAGTAAAAATGAACAGAGCCGCTCATAACCCTGAGGGAAGTGACTTCACTGCATACCTGTCGAGAAGAAAACCATACTTAACATCAGAAAGGCTTTCAGATTATTTCTTAGATTGGTTTTATTACAGTAAACAAAGTGACATTTCTTCCAAAAATTCATCCAGAATATTCATGATCAAGACCAACACCATACTCAGAGTCTGTCCTAGGAAAGCCTACAGAATGTTCACTCAATCTGAAAACAAGTCCAGCTGCCTTAAATCTTAAGAGCAATGTGACAGCTCATCTGGTTTTCCTCAGTGAGCTTCATTAAAGCTACAAAAAGGACTAGAAACATAAGTCTGAAACGTGTTAAGAGCGTGTTGGAATAGTCTGTTACAGGATGCATCTGCATTCCTAGAGAATATCGAGGGGATTTCACTTACAAAGCCACACAATACCCCGGAATTCTGATGCCTGACGTAACTACCACACCAGTTCATAAATTTTGAAGGCTTTGGGGCAGATCTTCAGCGAATAAAGTAGTATTTGCATTAGTGCACAAGCAAAGCCTCAGTCTTTCCCTTAACATTTACTGCCATAAATCCTCTGGTGACACATTTCACTGGGGGGGACTCGGCCCCGAAGAAACCGATACCAGATTCTCTGCCTTTCACTCCACCACACATAACGCACTAGTTATGGCCATCGACACCTACACCCTGCGCTGCCTGCGACACCGAGACAACACGGAGGGAGTGCACAAACCTGCTGCCGTACGGATACGCTTCTCTCTTCGGGTAAGGGTTGTGCTCAGCATCGTACCAGTACCTCTGATCATAGCTTCTAGGATCTCTGTATCTTGGATCGTATGCTGATGAGTAACGTTCCCAGCGACTTGGATCTTTGGATAACAAGAAGAATTGGTTTAGTTATTGGAAGCTGTTGTCTATAGCCTTTTTCTACCCCTTTCATTATATGCTGATTTGGTCCTGAAGCATAGAGCAAAACCAAAATTATGTACTTAAAGCTACATACATGTGTTCACTCATTTTGAGGTAGAAAAACAAATGAAAAACGCCAACAAAAAAATCAATTTCACGCCTTTCGGACAAACATGGTTATTCTAGATAGCTTGATACTCTTGCAAGGACAGTGTTTACCATCAGACAGCTAGATCTCTTCTAGCAACTTTAAAACTTGATCATAGCGTGATAACAACCCAACAAATATTCACAGAATCTTTGTGATCCGTCCTCAGGGTGTCACGTTAATTGTCTCAGGATGGGGACAGATGTTGCTTAAAATCCTCCCAGGCACTGCACGAGCAATTATCTTCAGATTACCAACGCCAGTATCTCTCTGGGTGCAGTCAGGTAATTATGGACAAAACCAGAGTCTAGTCATGAGTCAAGTGCTGTTTACACCCACCTAAAATTCACTTCAGAAGTCTGCCTGCAGGTTACACCAAGGATACGCCCCAGTCAGTGACAAGCTTATAACACACTGGAAAAAATCTATTCTGCAGACTTACAGTGGTGTGCTTTCACAATGGGAAGGCTAACTGAAGGCTGGTGGTGAGGAAAAAAAAATGTATTTATTTGCTATTTACTACTTCTACTGCATAAAAACCATACAAGAAGAATGGCATGGGTGTGAGAAACTGAAGTAGGCCAAAAGATCAGTTTTCATCAAATAGTTGTGAAGAGGATATCAGGTTTATTAATATGAAAAAACCATAATAATTCTCTGATCTTAAGCTTCCTCCTCCCTGCAGTTTTCTTTGTTTGTTTGTTTAAATTGCAATTTTCTGGAGAAAAGTTCTGGAGTTCATGTTGACACCTTACCTCCATAATCATAGGAGTTTGGATAATAGCCTGGATAATAATCACTCCATCCACTTTTTCCGTAGTAATCATCAGTATACCCTTGCCTGAAAGAAAGCACACAGGCGTAAAAACGTTATTCTTCCTCCTTCACTCTCTTCTAACGTCAGCGGAGAGAAGAACAACTGTATGCCACAAGTGATGAGGTAGAGTTTCATATTTAAAATAATGCATTTAGAGGAAATCAAGGAATCATAACATTAAGACTTTACAAACCAACATACCATTAGATTGTTGTGTGCCAGAAAAAGCTGACTGCCCTCACTACAACAATCACTAAATTATTGCATAAACTGCTTTGGTGGTAAGCTGAATTACTTACAGACAATCAATCATGAGAACTACTGCTATTTAATAGCAGCCTTTGAACTCTCTGAACAGAGAAGTCAGTAACTTAACAAGTAATGAACTAATTGCTCCCTCAACTTTAAGAGTGCTTTGTCATACATCTTACGGTGATGAAAAGGGAACTACAGCCTGGAGAAGAGGTCATGAAAATAGGTCAGGATGTGCACTAGCACTCATAGATAGTTCTGAACAGAGGTTTGCAGCCTCTGGGGCTGCAGTTGTGGCATCTGTCCCCAGTGTTAAATACAGTCAGAAACAAGACAAAACCAAAACATGCTACACCCTTCTCTGGGGACCTGACCAAAGAACTCAATGTTGTGTCACCTCGTTGGCTCGGAGCTGATGCCAGTCTGTGGCACGCAGAACACCAGCACTGCCAGCATCCCAGCGCTTTATTTGCATCCTGCACTCAGACTGTCTCTCAAGCTCAACTTTTCGGTAGATGTGGCAAACAAGATGTGTTCACACATCTCTACATTTAACACTTCAGTGAACGAGCATTAAAATAAACAGCACTGAGATGAAACTGTAACACAGCACATAACAACTAATTCCAGGCATCTTCTAGGTTATTACCCTCCTCGATAGGCTTGGATGGCGTGTAGGAAAGGCTTGCTTTTCATTTGAGCAAACAGAGAGAACTGAATAGAAGCAAACGCTCATTTACAGAGCCCACATTAGAGTGCTGATGGTCCAACTGAACAAGCACAAGAACCTGACTAAAACCAACACAACAATGTAAGAGTCAGCACAAATGCAAGAGAGAATTGGAATACTTTCGATGGAGAAAGAAAGATGTGGCCATTACTTGAAAACTCACGAGCCTTTATTGTATGCCATTTTTAGGACACTGTCCCACTCTCTGAAAAATGCTGGAAGATGAATGTTAGATAAAAAAATGTAGCGTGTCTACACGTATGTATATACAGGCACATGGACATGCATGCTTATAGCTACCCGTGTGTACACACGTGTGTATACACACACTCACAAATACACATATGTACACATACAGGCACAGGAGGCAGATATTAAATGCCAGTGTGAAACAATGGGAACTTTCAGGCTCCTCTACAACTGATCATAGACCTGACAGTGCAAACTCCAAAGTGGCCAAGCAAGTCAAGTGATGCACCTCCCTGGAACATGTGGGAAATCTGCCACCACAGCACCTACTCTGCAGAGGAGGGTTGATCTTATCAGATCAGGTTTATCCACCCAACTGATGTCCTCAGCGTCCTTCAGAAAATGTTATTCGCCTTCCCAAACAGTTCACAAAGCTGCATCACCAGTACGGGTACATTAAGGGCAAGTTTTAGACAGGCTGTCACACTAATTTGAAGTGATCACCAAATAAATTTGACACAGCACCAAGATACGTCCACTTGATCCACACTCGCTCTCTCCCAGACATCTGAAACACTGCAGGTCAGTAGGCCGCAGGCACCGCTACGCTTGCAAAGCAAACCCCAGAGCAATGTGCAATTTATTAACAGGACCGGTGACCACGGCTTAAGCGCAAGCCAGGAACTAAGCTAGTAAACCAGTGCTGGTTCGCAGCCCCGCGGCCCGTGCTGCTCTTTCAGAGCACAGGAAACAGAGCTGACCTCAGCAGCCGGTCCACCGCAGCGCGCTCCTGCCTGGCAGGAATTCCACCCACCGCCCAGAGAACTGAATGAAAGGAGTAAGCAGCTTCAGCAACAGAACAGGCTGTGGAATCGTATCTTTTTCAGCCGTGGCATTTGATACCGTCCGTTCCTGTGACGGCGCACAATGAGCTTTTGAACTTCCTCGCTGTGGTTTGTGCTATAAAGAAAAGGCATCGTTACACTCCCCGCTCCAGGGTACATCAGATCGCTACTCGACTCAGGAAGCACATACCTAGAAGAAGGCCTGTCAGAGCAGTGACTAGCTCTGGAACTGGGACGTTCAGGCTCCGAATACCGATAGCTCCCAGGCTCAATGTAAGCAGTGCTGGTGCTATCGTAGTGTCTGTACCGGGGGTCGTACTGTCCGTAGCTATCCTCCTAGAAAAGAGGTGGATAAGTAAGGTAAGAGGCTTCCCACCTCCAGAAATAAACCTTTAAAAAACCCCAAAGAAATCACAATACATTCATGAGTTGGGCTGGAAGGGACCTTTCAAGCTCATCTGGTCCAATCCCTCTGCAGGGAGCAAGGACATCTGCAACTAGAGCAGGGTCCCGAGAGCTCTGGCCAACCTCACCTGGAACGGTGCCAGGGATGGGCCAGTGACCACCTCTCTGGGCAGCCTGGGCCAGGGTCTCATCACCCTCAGTGTAAAAGATTTCTTCCTTCTCTCCAGTCTCATCCCCCCTCTTATTTAAACCCATCACCCCCTGTCCAGTCCCAGCAGGCCCTGCTAAAAAGATCATCCCCATCTTTCTGACAGGCCCCTTGGAGTACTGAAAGGCCACCAGAAGGTCTCCCTGGAGCCTTCTCATCTCCAGGCTGAACCCCCCCAGCTCTCCCAGCCTGGCCTCCCAGCAGAGGGGTTCCAGGCTCTGACCATTTCTGTGGCCTTCTCTGCACTCGCTCCAACTGACTCACGTCCAGTTCAGGTTTGTTGCAGTTATCACTGCTGACTTTTTCCGTGAACCAAATAAACTGCTCTCAGCTAACGTATGTGCCAACTGGAATCACTATTAGTAGTCTTATTCAAAACTTGTAAAGTAAGTTTTGCTACCTCTGTCTGGATTTTCCCTACAATTAAATATTTAACATGAATGCTATAGGAATGTTGATGATGACAACAGTTTAGACTCGTTATTCAAAGATGAAAATTACTAGCACATACTGAGGGGGGAGGAAAGGAAAAAGAAAAGTTTACCATGTAGTAAAGATGAGCTGCTGCCCTGGGGTCTGCAGGAGGATACGGTGGCGGATACGGAGGCTGGTAAGCATCGTACGGGTGTCTGTAGTAGTAGTAAGGGTTCTGGGGTGGACCAAAGGCATCCTGAGGAGTCTGAGGCAGGGATGGACGCTGCAGATCTTGCTGCACACTTGGCATGACTGACTGACTGGTGGTGGTAGAAGGGGCTGTGGAAGTTGGAGCACCCAATGGCTGCCCAGACGCCGGTTGCTTATCAGGACTTGTCTGATCGTACCCTGCTGTCGGCTGCGCTGAACTCGCCTCCTGGGGACCCGCCGGCTGCGGAGGGTTGCTCAGCACCTGGGTCTCCCGCTGCTGCGATGCCTGCACGGCCTTAGTCCCTGCAGCAAGCTGGTAGTTTGAAGGGACCGAGGACTGCCCGGGTGTTGGTTGCTGCATTTGAGCTGCTTGCATTTGTGGCTGGGATGGCAGCGCTCCCTGTACAGCTCTGTCTGATACTGCCTGACGCTGCACATCTTTTGTCACCTGTTGATAGAAATGTTGTTGGTCATGCATCTCGGGACCCACCTGACCAGCACTACCAGCTGACTGCTGAGGATATACTGGACCACCAGAAAGGGACAGATTAGGCACCTGTACAGAATTACTTGCACTGTTTTTCTCCAGCGTCCGTGGTACTGTGAAGTCGAGCGCTCCAGCAGCTTCTTCGTTGCTATTTGAATGCTTTGCAGCATTATTAGCCTGTACTATAGAATTAACAGGGGGGACTAGAGCACTTCCACTGGGGAGATTCATCCCAGGAGAAACAGATGAGTTAGACCCTGGCTTGCTAGCAAATTCAGGAACAAAACCTTCCATATTAACATTCTTTTGCCCTTCTGGAGCTAAATTAAGTGGAGTTTTCATAAGCGAGTTTGCAGGCTGATTAGAAGCAGTATCAGAGGAATTAACAGGGCTTTGTAACAAATTATGTTTTAAGAGATTAGCGTTTGGAAGTGCATTAACTAACAGAGATCCAACTTGCATCACAGGCAACGGCACATTTTCCCCAGAAGTGATCCCACCAGCATGTGAAGTTTGGGGACCCATTGCAGGCTTGTCCCCAACCCCGGAGTCCTTCATTGGCTGATTGTTTTCATGGCTGCTTAGCTGATTAGATAGGGAAATAGAAAAATTAATTGGCTGGGCCAAGTTATAGCTTTGATTAGGCTGAGCAATCAGGATAGGCTGATTTTGCAAAGACTCTGTAGGTGGAGAAGACAACAAACTTGCATAACCAGAACTTGCCTGAGACTGAAGTGCCTCCTCTTCCCCCATTTTGGGAGGATTCTCAAGATTTTCAGAAGCTATATTTCCATCTTGGGAAAGCTGCACCGCAATAGTCCCTGGTTTACTTGGCTGTTGATTAGACAGGCCTTCTTCTGGTGGCTGAATGACTTCCACAGTTTGCTTGGCGGGTACGTACACTGCAGGAGCAGCAGGAGCTAGAAGAACGTTTCCCCCAAAGTTAGGTAATTCA
Source organism: Ceryle rudis (assembly GCA_033439905.1). Lineage (NCBI taxonomy): Eukaryota > Metazoa > Chordata > Aves > Coraciiformes > Cerylidae > Ceryle > Ceryle rudis. The sequence continues at coordinate 16,213 of JAAGNO010015836.1, forward strand.
TTATGAGCCCACAAAGTTGTTGCTGGGCTATCACACTTCTTCACTGCTCCCTGAGCTCTTGTCGAGGCCCTTCTCTCAGAAACTGACTGTATGTTTTCCATAATGGGTCCAGAGTGCAACATATTCCCAGCTTCACCAGCAACTGCAAGAGGCAGTGGGTGTACCTGAGGCATGAAAATAGTTTCTAGGTTATCTGGCGGCTGTTCGAGATTGCCTGGGGACGCAGCTGGCACCGCTGTATTCTTCTTGATATTCTTCTGATTCGAGTGGTTCTCTCTTAACTCCACCACCATCTTTGCTTGGTCAATCTCTGCAGGTTTTATACCAACTCCATGGGACCTCACAGGTTCAAAAGAACTATTTGCACTTGTTTGAAATACTCCCGTAGGCTTAGGAGGACTTGGAGTTGGAGGCTGGGATAGATGACCATGGTAGTTTTTGCTCAAGTTTAGCTCACTTGAATCACCTCCCAAAGGAGAGGAGTCAATCTGTTTAAAGAAGCTAGCAGAAGACTCTTCATCAGGCTTCCCACTTTCTTGCTGAATAAATGTTCCAACCTGCTCTTGAAGTCTTGCCGAGCCAGAAGCGCTCCTATGGCTAATGTTGCTATAGTTTGAAGATACACTATCTGGTCGGACAGGATGAGGTAATGAATCAGGTGCCTCCAAATTTGGTCCTCCTTCAGCATGGCTCACAACAGCATTCTTTGGAAGCATCTGACCTGGAAAGGATCCGTATCTGTATGGATCTGGACCAGCAGCAGGGGACAAAGCGCTGATGTTCTGTGGTTCACTTGGCAGCACTTCCTGATTCTGAACGCACTCCAGGTTCTCCACATTTTCATACTGTGACCCGCCACTCCCAGAGGGATCACCCATACCCGCCTTGTCCTCACTAACAAACATAGGGTGCTTAGCAGCCTGTGTCTCCTGCTGACTTACAATTTTAGGGAAGTACTGGACGTCCATTCCTTTCTGCACCATCTCGTTGGCTGAACCTGCACCAGTCTGTGCCTGAGACAGAAGACTGGCTGCAGCGCGCTGAGGATGCACTGGCTGCTGATACAAGGATGCTGAATTGGGCTGACCAGCATCAAACTCTGTTTTCTCAAGTAAGTAATTTCTTTCTGATGAAAGTATTTCTTCATTTTCTGCCTCATCCCCTTTGAAAAACATGGAGAGAGTTCCCAATTCTCTGTCTGTGGGAACAGGTCTATTTGATGTTTCAGACTTATCTGGAGACTGGTTTTGGGGGTTATTTTCCTGAGCTGTGGGAATGACAAAACTAGAGTCTTGCAACGGTGGCTGTGGGTAAAACTGTTCCTGGTATGGTTGACTTAACCAAGCGTTGGTCATTTCTGTGTTCTGCCTAAACAGGTTTCCAGGCTGGACGCTGTTCACGTGATGACTGTTATTTGCAGAGCCATTTTTCCCATTCTTTTCACAACCAAGGGATAAAGGCGCTTGCACGATATTTTGTGGAATACCTTGGTGTACAGGACCCTGCTGTAAATGTGTCTGTGGAGGAGGGTGAGAAGCACTAAGAGAAGACTGAGAAATGTTATGAACATCAGTCTGAGGGGATGGCTCAGGATAGGGTGCAAAATTTCGAACCGGAGACTGCAGGTTACCTTGAACAGGCCTCCACTGAGACACGGGCTGCTGAGGAGGTGGAGGGAAGAGTGCTGATGTACTGGGTCCCGGAGGAACATCATTTGGATCTCTACTGACATCCTGTCTACCTCCAGGTTTGTTTGACGCTGACACCATTCCAGGATGCGCACCGAAAGAGTTTTCAACTGCTGCTCCTGTATTATAATGCAACGGTACCTCTGCAGTACTATTTAGAACATATCCTGGGGACGGCGAAGGAATCGGAACATTAGAAAACGTACTGGTATTTAATCCTGGTTGAGATACAGGAGCTGACAAAGACATATGCGGTCCGTGAGGATTGTCCCCTGCACGTGGCGGTGAAGTCTGCGGAAACACTGCTGGGGAAGAACTTTGCATAACCAACGCGTTGCCCTTGGATGGATTATCTAAAGGGGAGCCCTGGGGAGTTTGTCTGCCAAACGCAAAAGGGTCTGTCACAGGCTGCACTGGGGCAGCTGTTGTATTTGCTCGTTTACCGAGCGAGCTGCTTCTCCAGTACATGTTCCGAGCAACGCCCGCAGGAGGTGGAGCTGCCGCTCCTGCTGGCACAGTCTGTGGAGGCTGCTGCATGATGGCCTTCTGCAGGGTCAGGTGCTAGGTGACAAACTAGCGGAGGACGTCACAGACAGATCCCTTCTTCCACCCTGTTAAGGCAAAAGAGATGACAAGTCAGTTTCCTTTGCAATTTTTATTTTAGAAACAAAATTACTCAAGGAACTGGAAGTGGAAAGTCTCTCTCTTTTCTCCAGAATGCAGAAGAAATTTACACACAACACTGTATTTCTAAATCCAGATCCAGTATTAATGAAGTTTAATGCTGGTGGTAACAATGCCCATTATTTAACAACTGTATTAACGGCTCTAAGCAAGAGCAATTAAACACAGTTCAGTCCTGTCCAAATGTTAATCTCGGGCTGCTAAAGCACCAACGGCATTATACAAACTCATCTGAAGCAGCAGTTGAGGCACAGCAGCAGTCAGCCTACCCCAGAACCTACAGGCACCACGGCAAGCTCGATTTCATTACGAAGAGTTGAGGAATTGTATCTAATTCTGTTAGAGACTATCTTCAGCCCCGTTGTGCTGCTGCTCATGTGAATAGACCTTTTCAGAGGTAAGATGAGAAGCATCTCAAGAAAGAATTCATCAGATGTTAATCCCCTCAAGAGAACACAGTCCATTTTTGTTTTAAACAAGAAAACATTGTGTAGGACAGTGGTGTTATTTACTTTGAGAAAGGCAACTGGGTTTTCATCTCTCTTCTAGATGAATGCTGCACAATAGCAGAACTGCACTGAAGAACATAAAAGGCAATCAACTCCCCCCACCTATTAATTATTTGATGTTTCTGCTTTAACACTGAGGGGACTCTGGCACGGCATCAGCTGTATTTCAGGCTGGAAAGGAAAGGCACAGAAGCACTCTAACTCTGCCAGTTAGAGCTCCAAACAATGCCAGTTAGGAAGTTCAGGAAATTAATCAGGAACATGTATTTTTCAATTTTATCACCCTGTAACAACCTGGGGAGGAGGGAAGCTGACAAAACTGGAAGAGCTCTTCAGTACATGTCCAGTTCAGCTCAGCAGAGCTTCAGCTCCACACGACAGTCTTGTTTTCTAGCAGTACACAACAAATATGGTTTATATCATCTAGAGCAAAGTACCCTCAGCAAGTGTTTCGTACCAGATGCACTCTTGTTTATAGAAGACAGAGAAGGGCTGTGCAATTTTTAGTCGGGTTGGTTGTTTTTACTGACAAGATGCTGAAACTTAAAAAAAAAAGTAATAAAATGGGAAGCCAGAAAAGTCAGATGTTTGTAATCAAGCTAAAATTTTAATAGCTATAGAGAAGTTTAAATGCAAAATACTTCTGGGTTTTGGTTAACAGAAAAACCTAGGAGCTAACACTGGGTAACTGCACGTATTTCATAGAGATTTGTAACTAAAACATTCCAAAGAAAGCATACTGACCAAGTAAACAGACTTTACTGGACATCAGGACAACTCGCACGAGGAAAAAAAGTCTCTTCTACCCATCACTCCAGAACCCAACAGTCCTATTTATAATCCAGGTCCCACTTTCAGAAGGCCTCAGTCAACAGAGACTGAATCTCTCAATTTCTCCCCCATATCCAGGTATTTCATAGTCATATATTAAGACTTCTCAAATTTATTAAAACGTGTTTTGTTCAAATGGGAAAAAAAGGACCAGAAACTGACTTCACCAGCCGAGGACTAAACAGAAAGCTTCATCAGTTTACTGCATTATTTGCATTTGTCTTCAACATTCTTCTGAAAACACAGCTGCCTGTTGACTTCCTCTCAAGGAATCCTTCCAACCAGGGGTTGGTGCTTTGCAATCTTTTCTCCCATTACAAAGTCGAGGTGAAGTTTTTCCCAGCTGGCCACGCTTAGCACCAGCCACGTTAGCAGGAAACCTGCCTCAACACCCACCTCAGCTCCCACGGGCTTAAAAAACCCTGGGCTGCTCGAGACATCCCCACTGATTTTGTGTGTTCTTTACTGTATTAGCTGAACTGCAAAACCTCCTCCCTCCCCTGCACATAAACCAGTATTTTTATGCTATATATGACAAAGCAGGGAGGAAAAAAAGGCTAATTGAAACCCCTGCCAAGGTAGTTACCTCCTGGAAAGCACTGAGCAAAATGTTGATGTCTACCTCACAGTTCTGTTCTTACTAGAGAAGGTGTTTCTGAAACAGTGGAGCACAGAAGCCAACTGCTTTTACAACTTAAATACTCCCAACTTTCGAACGTGGATTTCAGTCCATACGGTGTCTTATCAGACGTACACGAAGAATTAAAATCCTAACACTTCACCACATTGGGGTTACAACCAGTACCAGTAATGAGCCAATTCAAATAAGCAGAGTTCTGCGTTAAAGCTCTGGGTTGCCATTCCCACAGCGAGACCTCGAGTGTTGCATTACACAAGTTCAACAGGAGGGTATCAGCTCCCTCACTGAAGGGAAGTTAATATTAACAGACTGCACACAGTAGCCAAGGCACACAAGATTTGAAGAATTAAGTCCAAATAAAATGAACTTGCCCGTGTCAGGTAATTTAAACAGATAATATCAACTCAGTGACACCGACCCTCCCTGCTCCCAGTGCAGCATTAACAGAAATGCTGAATTTTTGGGAGAAATTTCTAAATGAGAAATAACTACGTATGCCGAGAGCAATTAATCTCTGCTTTATCTACTTTGGAAATTCTTAACTTGCAGCAGGTTTACTAATAGGTAACACAGAGCAGGCTGCTAACCATTAGTCACCAGAAAAAACAATTGCAGAAGGTGTTCCCCGACATGCCAAAAAAGAAGAAGAAAAAAAAAAAACCCTATTAAAAGTACCCTCGAGACAAGGCCATCGATAAATTTCACCTGACCAGCTCTAGAGCCACGATTAGTTTTAAACTCTGTGAAAATTTATCTGCACGAAAGAATAACTTACTTGGGGTGAATTACTTCAATCCTACCTCCAAGGGCCGCAAGTTAAATACGTTAAACAAGAATAAGTGTTCTCACAAAGCAGGTCACAGAGCACTAATATCAACTCTCGTGTGTGCCTGTAGAGACACACGCACTTGCACACACACGCGCGTACCGAACAATAAACAACACGTTTGCACACACAGGTCCCCGACAATGACAACAAAGTGAATAAAAAGAAGTTGCTGCAATCCCCAAAACCAAGAACAGCTGGAAAATTACATTTGGAGCTTTAAGATCAGTGTCCAGGACACTAATTTTTCACTTTCTTTTTCTACGTAGAAAGCCGCACCTCAGCACACATGCAGGTGACACTCAGACTGAACACGCTCTGCATCCCCGGTACTGCCAATAACTTCCTGACGGCTTTCTCACAAGCGGCAACCGTAGGTACCAATGGCATTCAGCGAAAAGAGCTCTCGGGGTATCAAAAGCACCGAGTTTAACATGAAAAAGCACCAAGCTTAACGTGATTTATATGCAGCAGCATAAAAGATTTCCCATTTGTTTTGTGAAGGAGCCTGACTACCAGCCCATCACGCCAGCAGGTCCAAGACTTTCAGGCAACTGTACCACTGAGTCAGCACCAGTTACTGCTCCAATAAAGCACAGACCTATGGCACCTAACAAGTCGAAAACCAGCCCTGCGTTACGAGGAGCACCGCGTCTTATCACGGGCAGTACACGACGGCGAACGTCAGGCGGGACTTCGGGCTGCTGACTGTCCTTTCCTCTCCCCCGCCCCGCGAAGGATTACTCGGAACGTCTGCTGCGTGTGCGCCCGTCCCACCGCGGCACTCGAGCCGACCCACGACAAGCCCGATCCCGCAGGGAAGCCGCCCCGGCGGCGCAGCCCCGCCGAGCTGCCGCAACCTTTCACCGCTTCGCCCCTCCTTGCGGCACCGGACCGGGACCAGGGGCCGAGACCCGGCGCAGCCTGCGCCCCGCCGCCTCCCTGCGCTGCGACAGGCGGCCCCGAAGAGATGTCACCGCCCTGAGGCTCGGCCCGGCCGCACCGGGCAGCTCCGGCCGCACAAGGAGGGAGAGCACCGGCCGCTGCCAGCCCCGGGGCCCGCAGTTCAGGCCCCACTCTCCTCACGCAGCCCACCCGGCATCCCCCAGCCTACCGGCTGCCCGCAGCCTATCGCGCCCCGCTCGCCTCAACCGCCCCCGCGGTACCTGCAGCTCCTCCGGACAACGGAGACCCCTCAGCAGCGGGCGCCGCCCCCCCTCAGGGCCGCAGCACCGGCCCCCGCCGCCGCCGCCATCTTGGAACATCCGGCTCAGGAGTTGCGCCGCCGACGTGTCACGCCGCGTCGCGCGATGACGCCACCGGCGCGTGCAAGCCCCGGCGCCGCGCGCGCTTGTTTGTGTTTCTTCCTCCCTCGCCCTTCCGCGTTTCCTTAAAAGGAAAAGGGAGGGAAGTGTCGGAGGGCAAAAAATCGACCCGTCACAGCCCTAAGGGCGGAAGTAGCCTCGACAGTTCCCAGCGCAGGCGCAGTGCGGCTGAGGATTCAGGGGTCACCGGTTCGAATCCCGGCTGGGGCTGCTGCTCCCAGCGCCCAGGGGTGGGGGGATTCCTCTCTCCTTAGGCATCCGCCGGGCACAGCGAGGTGCGGTCCCGGCCCAGCGTCCCCCGGGACTTCCGAGCTCTCTGTTTTCCCGGGACGGGTGCAATAGCGGAGGCGGCCGCCAGGGCGGGACAGAGGACCGCAGGCCCCGGCCCGGCAGCTGGCGGGGCGGGAGCTGAAATGGGGCGGAGCAGGAGACTGCCCTGGGTCGCCGAAGCTGAGAACGAGAAAAACTCCGGGGGGGGGCGACGTTAATGGTGTGAGGAGTTAACTCTCTGCAGGGACGTTAATTCCACGGAGGAGCCTTAACCGTGCGGACACGGAAGGCTGCGGGGGGAGCATCCCAAAGCTCCGCGCAGCAGGGGCCGGAGCTCAGCCCCCGGTCCCGTCGCTTCTGAAAGCGCTCCTCGGGAGAAGCGTGTTTGTCTGGGTTGGTTTTAGACGAGACTGTAGCGTGTTATCCATTACTTACAAGCCTCAAGATTCGGCTTCTCCCCGCTCTGTGCCCTCGCTCCGCCTTGAGAGGCCTCTTCGTGCAAAGGCGAAGAGTCCGTGTTGAAACACAAGGACGGTGCTGGGTCAGCGGTAGGTTAATGGCTGGACCCGTTCTTAAAGGTCTTCTCCCATCTAACCCATTCCGTGGCCCTATGAAGGACCTCGCTTAGAGGCAGCGGCCCCTGCGCCGATATCGTTCTGTACGCAACAACGAGCCTCGGAAGGGGAAATACAAACGAGCTAACCAAACATCTTAATCGAGGGTCATTATCAGTGCAAGAGCCGCTTCTGCAGGCTCGATCGTTAAAACAGAGCCCAGGCCAAGCAGGAGAAGCAGCAGTGATGCTGGTGTGGGAACCAGAGGCAGCCCTGTGATTTTTAAAGTGCCTTTCATCTCCCTCTTTTGTAGGAACGTTCGGAAAAACCAGCTTGTTGAACATCATTTCCCTCCGCAGGTGGGAGCTGTGGGTAAAGCCCTGGTTCTGCCTTGATATTTCCCCCAACTGGTGTAATCTGAGGAAACATGATTTTAATTAGCCCGATTGGCTTTTTAAAAATACACTTTAAAAATGTGTGCTCTGTAAATACCATCAGCAGCTTACATCTGTAGGTATATATTTACATTGCCTATCTAACCCTCCCCTCACCCGCCTTTACATGTAAATACGCAATGCAAACGCTGACAACGGGATCTCACCTTTGCTGTTCTCTTGGAAAGCGTGGGACTGTAAAGAATTGTCACAATAAGACATTCAATCCCCTGCTATCTTGAAGCTTTCTAACTGATTTGCTGTACTTAATGCAGCCAGTTCTGAATCGGGAGTGACCTGTTCCCAGTTGCTGGAGGGAAGGTGTGTGTCCTTCTCTCCTGCTTCGTCAGCTTATTTAGAGCAGAAATGGTACTGACCTTTTCTCATTACATTCTGATAATTTATTCAGCCTTCAACCATAAGCAAAGCCCTGCCCCAAGAGCTTGCTGTTTAAAAGGATAGTTCTCTGAGTTTAGAAACAGGGAAAATGGCTAAGGGAGAGTTTCTCTTAGGAGTAGCAAACTTCTGTATCAGGTTTGCCAACTGGGACAAGCTGAGATTTATTTATTTACTCATTTAGTTGCTGTGATTATTCAAACAACCCCAGCCACATTATCCCGTGTGTAAGTCGAGAGAGGCTACACCTTAGGTGAATTTGGCTCCTCTCGCACATTCTTAAGGGGGTGATTTGAGCTGCAGCAACAATTCGTCAGTCAGGGTTCAAGCAGCTGTTAGCAACTTTCTGAGCAAACACCAGTAGCCTGGAGGTAAAAGCAATACAGAGTAGCAATTTCTAACTGTCCCATCCAATTGAGCAGGAATAATGAAAACAAAGAATAAAAAAAACCAACCCTGAGCCCTCCAGCGTGTAAACAAATAGTTCAGATGCACCAATTCCTCACAGCATCACCAGAATAGCTTGGTGCTGATCTTGCACAAACACATCTGAACCCTTCGCCTTCCTTCACCCGGAGTGCTAAAACAACTCTCCTTGCCATGATCCATTCATGCCTCAGCATCTTCTGTTTACACGAGAGCTTGAAATTCAGCTCCTAGCATCTTTACTGACACGGGGTAAAGACAAGCCTGTGGCTGGACAATGGGGATTGGCCGGCAGGGACCGGGGGAAGGCAAATCCTTCTGGATAAAGAGTGGGAAAGCCCTAAGTGGGGAGGGAGGTTTTCAAACTGGGGCCATTTCTCTCATTTAACTTCGCCTCAGTCCCGGCTGGGGATCTGTGACCCCACGATCATTTCATGCACCCCCTCAGGAAAGCAGGAATAAGGGACTGGCAGGGTCTGTGGGTCACCAGACACCTTCATAAATATAGCAGTCATTAGGGGCTAAACTCTTAAAAACTAAGCTGTGTCTCCTTAGTCCTCTACTGCCTAGAGAACTTTTTCTGACTTGTAGTTTGAATGCCCTTGTGGCCGATTTATTACCATCTATTCACGGGCCAATGCAGACCGTATCGTTTTGCCATTTTCCCTGGTATTTAGCCCCCTCTTTCCTTGTTCTGACACACCCTCATGGAAAATTATATGCTTTGCATCCCCTCACTTCCCCAATGAGCCACGTGTGTTTAGTTGCCTCTTGTGATGTCATGTCATTATGCACATTCTCATAACCTCTCTTTTTTTTAATCCATTCCAGGCCAATTTCCCACCCTGACCGTGACTTACCGGAGTGCTGCACACTAGACTGGATAGGAGAGAGTCTTACTAACACCTGATGCTGGCATGAGCATCTCCCAGTCTCACTAGGAGCACGGGGGCACAGGCAGGAGCTCTGGGGTGCGTACGTGTGGGAGAAGCCTGGAAGGATGGGCTGTGTGGGAACACGGCTGGCTGTTCCCAGATGTGATTCCTGGACAGCACATGTGCGAATGGCAGTGAAGTCAGACACACTTCATCTCCCAGATGGGAGGCAGCGAGACACAACTGCGGGGAAGAGCACGTCTCAGGAAGCTCATCATCTCCAGGGTGTCCCTTGAGGTAACAAGATCCTCACTGGTGAACCACATTTCACAGTGGGAGGAAGGATTTGTCCTCAGTTAAAATACCTCTCTCCACGGAGTTCGCAGGGAGTGCACCTGGCACAGCCTCCTTGAGCTCTGAAGGGGCTGCGTTTGCTGCTGGGTGGCACATAAAATGCCCCTGCTGCAGCACCAGCTCCTGACCGGTTCTACAGCAAATGTCTGGTGGCCCCAAACCCGTCTGGGGCTGGATACTGGGTACATGTACACACATGCCTACTCCCTCCCCGGCCACGCAGTGGAAAATACCAGCATTCCAGGAGTTACCAGGCTTATCTGATTTGGGAGGAGGTCCACGGCTCGGCTATTTATATCCAGTTATTTGGGGACTTTGCAGCTGCATTTGGACTACAGAGTCCCTGTGGGGAAGAAAAAGAATTAAATTACATTACCTCCAAAACCTTGAGTGCAGCAAGGACAGCGAATGCTCCTGCAGGGTGTCTGTGCCCGGAGTGGCATCAGTGGGACTTTCTCTCCGGGCCATCAGGTGGCTTCCCTGGTCTGACCTGTGTGAGCCACCACATCTGAGAGCGAGCCCAGCCACATGCTCAGCACCGTGTGCGAAGTAGGAAGCACTAAACATAACTCTTCACACGGCTGGGCTCGTAGAGGGCTCTGTTTCCACAGGCACTGTGTAATTAAAAGCACGTGGCCGTATTTTAACCCTCGGCCGTCTCATCAGCCAGAGAACGCTCCTAAAAACCGAGCAGAAAGCAAAACGTTAAGGTGACAGAACGCAGTACTTTGAACATGTGAGTTACATGTTAAAAAAGTTAAAACAACTTTTCAGTGTTTTCCTCTTTTAGACCCTGACCTAATGGCAGAGGCATGAGAGGCCATCAGAGCATCCGCAGCACAGGCAAAGGGCTACCCGGGCAGAGCCCCTCCTGCCTTGCTCAAATCGGGTGTCTCAAGTCAGTGAGAGTTTTGCACAAGTTGAAGAGAAAGTTTCACGGTCCAAAGCCCTGCTCTGAGCTTTAACGCAGAGAATGAGGCATCAGGGAAGTGCAGGTAGTTTGTGCCACGAGGCAGCCCTGCAGTACTGAAAACCAGTGGGTATCAAGCTCAGATTTCAACCAATTCTTAAGAAAAACCACCAAGTTCCAGTCTTAGTAAAATCCAGATGCCCGGATTTCAACCAATCCATAACAAAAACACTTAAGTTCCAATTTTAGTAAAATCTAGATGCCCAGAAGCATCATTTATTGCAAATCAGTTAACCAAAAAAAATACATCATTTTTGCAAACTACAACTTTGCATGTAGATAACTTTATTACAGAAGATATCTTTTCTTAAACTACACTCTAGTTTATAAAACATAGGAAGAGTCAACACCACGTGATGTTTTTATCACTCATATTAGGCATGTCACAATAACAATGGTCTGAAATGTTAACTAAGATGAGTGCTCGGCAAGGCACTGTGCCTTGAGAAATAACCATTTTATTTGGTGTTCTAATAGAAAGGAATGAGGAAGAGGAACCCTTTTCTTAGGTTTTCTGGATTAACTGCTCTCTATTTGCCTGTCCCATACACGTATCTAGCCTTAGGGTGTCTGCTTGCCTTTGCACCCGAGTGAGTGATATGCCAACACCTCTATAAGGTGATATATTTATGATATATTTAAGACTTGCTCATTTAGATTTTTGAAACAAAATCCACCTTTTCTTTTTTAAAAAAAAACCAAACCAAAACATATTTACAAACATTAAATCTGCCACAGGCTTATACTATATTTTACATGATACACAGGAAGAGTGCACATCAATATAAAAAAAGATGCATCACTCCAGACTAACAAGAACAAAATGTTAACGTTTCACGGCACAGACTTGGCTGTGCTGTCCCTCGCCCTCCTGTTTAACCAGTCCACCGTCCCCCCGACACCGGCAGCGCTTCCCGCTGAGCACCCAGCGACTGCGCTGCCAGAGGAGCCGGAGCTGGGCGAGCACGGCGGCGGCGGCAGCTTTGTAATCTCACTCAGGTTGTCTGCGTCTCATAGACACACCTTCTTTAAAACAGGCAGGCCATCCTTAAAATAAGGATGAGGTTTACACGTTTATATTGGCATTTATTTCTTAAACCAGTTACTCAAATGCAAACATGAAAACGAACGAACAAAAAAAAAAACCCCAAAAAAACCCCAAAACGAAACAACAAACCAGTAAAGATATTCAAAGTAAAATGAAGTCTCCTTTGCTGTATAAACTCCACCTTTTGGGGTTTGGTTTCTACTCCACAGTCACGAGCTTACTCTCTTACAAGTTTGGCGAATACACTTCTTTATGGTGGGGGACAATATTCATGTCTTGTAGGGGTTGGTGGTTTTTTAGCTTAGAACCTGTTCTCACGGGTCTATAATCCTGATTTATTTAATCTTTTTTTTAGATCATAAAAATTATTTAAATATATATATATTTTATACATAGAGAACCAAGAGAGAACAGATATTTCTATTACCAAGGCAAATGTACGACTATGTAATACTGAAATTTAAACAAAGATTCATGAGCGTTACCATAAAACCTCCTCTCAGATATTATAGCAAAGGAAACATTTTAGAGTACATTTCAAAAACCTGTCCATAATCCCCCCCTCCCTCCCCTGAGTGGCATTTTTTAGTCAATTTTTCCTTCCCCTTTTCTTTCTCGCCTCTCTTTTTGAGTCGAAAGAGAAAAAAAAAATAAATTAATGGCATCTCAGAATCACAAATCGCCGTTTATAGCTTTACGTAAAACATTTCCTGTCAAATCCAACACAATGAACCCCCCCAAACAAAAGAGAACATCCTATAAAAACCTAATTTTTTGATTTCTTGAAACACAACTGGTGTCCCACATTGAGTTCTTAACAATAGAACATATAAATAAAAAGGCAGTGTTTTCATGTAAAATAAAAAGTACATAAATAAATACTAAAAAAAAAAGGAATTAATTTGTCTTTTAATTTTATTTTTTTTTAATAAAAACATATTTAAAAGGATCCTTTAATAAAAGCATCCAATGTCCTTTTAAAAAAAGATCTCCCTCGAGCTTCTAACTCCCGCTGAGCACCAGCGTCTCTGAAACACCGTCTTTTACTTGAAGGCTTCGGGGATGTGTCCCATCTGTGACTGCATACTCGTAGGAGGGCTGGAGATGCCCTCGGACCAGTCGGACACGTTGGAGTGAGGAGATGAGCTGGACCACTGGTCCGGTGACTCTGGAGACGGTGTTAGGAAAGGGTGGTCGGGCACCTGGAGCTGGTGGCTGGGGGTGTTGTCCAAGGGGGAGGAATAACTGTGCTGGGAAGGTGGAGTTAGAAACTGGGTGGTGGTCATGGGCTGGGCGAGGGAGGATGGCAGAGAGGTGGGCAGCATCTGGGAATCTTGAGGCAGGATGGTGTGGACAGCCATGGTACTGCTGCTCACCGGCTGCATGTCAGGCTGGCTCAGCTCGGTACCAAGGAAATTTTGGCCCATGTGGCCGCTCGCGTTGGAACCGGGGTTGTGGTGCTGCTGCGGCTGCTGCGGCGGCGGCGGCGGCTGCTGCTGGGGTTGCGGCGGCTGCTGCTGCGGCTGCATGTTTTGCTGCTGGAGTTGTTGCTGCTGCATCTGCTGGAGCTGCTGGCTCTGCATCAGGTGGGGCTGGGAAGCCAGCCGGGTGTTGGGCATGGCCTGGTAGCTCATCATCTGCGACAAGCTGGTGGTGGGCAAGCCGTTGTGCAGGGAGGTCATCATGCCGTGTTGAAGGTTTTGCGTCTGCTGATGAGCCCCTGGTTGCATGTTGCCTCTCATGGGGTTGTACTGGCTCTGGACCATGCCGTTCTGCAGCCTGGTGAGCCAGTCGCACTGCCCGTTCAGACCGGCCGCTCCGCCGACGGAGAAATTCATCGGGGCGTTGCTCATCACCGTGCTGGGGCTGGAGACGGGCAGGTGAGAGAGGCGCGGCGGCACCGAATCAAAGGCCATCCTGCTGGAGTTTCCCATGGCCATATCCTGCTTCCCCGCCATGTTGAGGTGATTGATGCTCATGTGGGCATCAGGCATGCCTGGCAGGTGATTCAGAGGCATGGAAGGGGACTGCTGAAACGGAGAGGTCATCAGCGGAGGAGAGGCAACATCTGACAGGTACCCATGGGGCGACTCCAGGGAGTCCACTGGAGACAACACACTGGAGTTATCCAGCAGACAACCTTTTCCATCTTGCGACTTTTTCCTCCTGGCTTTGAGGTCTTTGGCATCCTTGCCATTGCAGCTCAGGCCCTTGGTACTCGGCTTCCTGGCCTTCTTGCCCTGGACGGCAGGTTTCAGGTTGCTGATGTAGCTGTTGGGGGAGCAGAGTGGTGGGGACAGGGTGGGTGCCCCCAGCGGGCCGTTGTGCAGCGGTGGGCTCCTCACCAGGTTGTACTCATCCAGCAGCCTCACGATGTCGTGGTGCATGCGCTCCTGGGCGATGTCCCGCGGCAGCCGGTCCATGTGGTCCGTGATGTCGCGGTTGGCAAAATGGTCCAGCAGGACCTTGGCGGTTTCATAGCTCCCTTCTCTGGCTGCGAGGAACAGTGGGGTCTCCTCCTGGAAACCCAGCAAAAATGGTTAAGTTTAAGCTCATAGACTCTCCCAACTAGCACTGCCCTAAGCTCCACGCCCAAAACCATGCAGCTGGGAGGCAGAGACAGTAATTGTGTCCCCTCTTTGCTGCTGCTTTTTCCTACCCTGCTGAGCCACGTCCTTTTACTGATACCAAACCAGGAACCCTACGAGTGACCCAGAACGTGTGAGAAGATGGCCACATGAACACTGTCACATACTTCTCACCACCATGCACTGCACGGCCCCTCTACATCACCCATAGGGACAAATCCTACAGTGCTTCTTGGAGCTAAAACCAACAGCTTCATTCAGAGCAGAGCAATCAGAGGCTCAGTGACAGACACTGTTGTATTTTAGGCAAAAATTGGCCTTTAAGAGACTCCCCAAATGGCTCTTTCTTTGCCTGTGTCAGCCCAGGAGACCCCTACCTTGTTGTTCTGCATATCCTTATTGGCACCATTCTTCAGGAGGACTACTGCAGCTTCAACGTTGTTCACTGCAGCTGCCCAGTGCAGTGCTGACTTGCCTGCAGAAGACCACGAAATAAAAGACACATTAGGGAGTGGGAAGAATAACGGCGAGCAGCCCTTTCCTCCACCTCTCAGGGAGCCTGTTTTAGTTGCCTGCAGTACCTAGATCATCCACGGCATTGACGTCTGCATGGCAGTTGATGAGATCGTCCAGCATGCCCTCCACAGCCAAGCGAGCGGCCAAGATCAGAGGAGTGGTCCCATCATGCATTCGGGCATCGAGATCAGTGGCCCTGTTCCTAATCAGGATCTGCCACGACAAGGAAACACAGATGTTAGGAGGGACAGACAGCAGACACTCCAGGTACCCCGGGCCCAGGACCTGCAACTCCCTTTCCAGAGGCTGGTCACAGAACCACAGAATTGCTTTGGTTGGGAGAGACCTTTCAGATCATCAAGTCCGACCATTCCCCCAGCACTGCCAGGGCACCCCTGACCCCTGTCCCTCAGCACCACAGCTCCACGGCTTGGAAACCTCTCCAGGGATCACGGGGACTCCACCCCTGCCCTGGGCAGCCTGGGACAGGTCTGGAAAACCCTTTCAGGGAAGAAATTGTTCCTCAGCTCCAACCTAAACCTCCAATGGCACAACTTGAGGCCATTTCCTCTCACCCTGTCACCAGCTCCAGCCTCCTGTCAGGGAGCTGTCGAGAGCCAGAAGGTCTCCCCTGAGCCTCCTTCTCTCCAGGCTGAACAAGCCCAGTCCCCACACCCAGTCTGGGGCTGCACATCTGAGGGCAGCTCTGGGGTTACTGCTTTGCTGTGCCCTGCCCTGAGACAACACAGGCTTCAGCTTTCAAGACATTCACCCTGCACCTTGCCGAGGCAAACCGGAGACCCCACGACTGACTCAACAGGTAGCACCAGCATTTTCCCCAGAAAACCCCTAGTCTGGTGGCGAAAGGACCCATTACCTGGAAGACTCCTTGGGCATCGGCAGAGACGGCGGCGTGGAGGGGAGTCCTGCCCATGTTATCCTGGATGTTTGCATCAGCACTGGCTTCCAGCAGGCGCTTGGCAGCATCGGAGCGGGAGTAGCGGGCGGCCAGGTGAAGAGCCGTCTCGCCGGTGCGGTCAGTCTGGTTGTGTAAACTGGCGCCTTGGTAAATGAAATCTGAGATGACGGCGGGAGCATCATCTTCCTCTTCGCTATTGCCGGTCTCCAGCCCTCCTCCGCTGCACGAGGCGATCATGAGGGGGGTGAAGCCATCTGAAAAGCACAGGGGAACTCGCTGAAAAAAGGCTTCTTACCCTTCCGTAATGCAGGCAGCTCAGCAAGATGTTCTGTCTGCGATAGATGCTTATTCTCGTGGGTGCATCAAGCCTGAGTTCCTGACTAGTTCTAAACATCAAACAGCAATATCCTTCCTCTGATATGGATCTGAAATTCCTTAGTGGTATCTCACCACTCGCTGTTTTTCCTATTTCATCTGCCAGCTTGCACGCTGACGTGTAAAGCACAATTTATACGGAAGGTTGCTCAGAATAAACTTGTGTAGGGTACAGCACAGCCCTCAGTATTTTTATAATTTCAGAGGATGGTTTCGCAGATGTGGGGAAGACCCACTGTTTGCAGTAATTTAAAAGGCTATTAACTATTAACGTAGTTAAAAACCTGAAAAGAAGACTGTGAAATATGCAGTTTGGTGGGAGGAGAGGGATCCAGGAGGGGCAGACAGGTAAGCTGAATGATTTCATAGGTACTTCTGTGTTGTCTAATTTCTGTATCAGTTACCGAACAAAAGAGATCTCATGGAAAGCAAAACGCGACAGGGACTGTCTCTAAATCACCCACAGTGGCAACCCTATGGTGCAGAATGGCTAGCAGTGACTCTGTACTAGGAGCGGAGCCAGGCAGGGCTGTCCCACACTTCTCATCTGCACAGGAGGATTTTAGATGAGCTGACAAGCACCCCAGAATTGCAGGGAGCTCGCCTTACCGGGACCCCTGACGTTGACATCCATACAATCCGCATCGATCTCCCCCTGCGGCGGAGTCGGCGCCATGGAGGATATGCGCAGGTCAGCGGCGTCCAGGTGCTGCTGGGTCCACTGCCTGTGATCCGTCTGATCGTCCGTGTCCGGCAGCATCGCCTGCTCCTCGAACTGCCGAACGACAGCGGGAAGTGAGCACCGGAGCACCGAGCAGAGAGCACGGGTCAGGGTGGGAGGAGGGGGCTGAGCTCCAGCGCGAGAAGCTCTGCAGGTCTCAAAAGTGCGTTTGTCACAGGCAGGCTTGCAAAGGAGCCTGGCAGCAGTGATGTAGAGCACGGGCTGGGACCAGAGGGTTCTGCTTTCTGCAAGGCTCTGCTCCTCCCATGACAAACTCCGGTCAGTGACCACTTGAAGCACAGAAAGGAAATATGGCAGTGAGCTTACCCTGAACTTCTTGGTGTCCAAGGTCTCCTCATCGCCCCACTCATTTTGGTTGTCATCCATCAGCGTGCCATCTGAAGCATTCTTGAGGGGTCTTTAAAAATAAAACCATGCCATCAAATTAGCTCCTCTGCAGGAACTACTCTGTGATGGGCTGTGTTTATCTACCTGCACAAACTGAGAGAAGAATCAACACAAGAATTTCCAGGAGGTTCCCCTCAGGTTGCCTGTTATTTTTTACCAAGTGCAAACAGACCGCAGAGCATTTAAAAACCGTCCCCAGATGGGAATGCTCTTTTCCCCGTGCAGAACTTTAAGAAACCTGATTTTCCTCCTCCCCGCTACAGCAATATGAGGCACTACAGAACAAAACTCAGATGGGTTCTTCCTGCAGAGCCCCGAGCAGCCCCGCCGCGCTGCGTTTAACGGGTTAGCAAGTAAATTACTCACTTCAGTCCAACAGAATCCTCCCCAAGTGGTTCCCGTCGCTTCTTCTTGCTCGACTCTGTCACTTTGAAGCCTTCTGGGAACCAAAGCTGCCCATGCTCCCTGCGCCGCTTACGAGACACCAGTACTCCCAGTCCAATGAACGCAAGCAAGACCAGCGCAGCCACCACCACGTACATAGGATACAGCTGGGAGTTCTTTGTGGGCTCAGCTGTTTCACCTACAAAACAGTGGGGCACAAAGAGATGCTGAGACATTAAGCTGCATAGCAAACCAGTGACAGAGTAGAAATGAAGGAAAATTAGTTAATAGAGGTACCTAAGTCTGATCTACATCAGCCCCCCCAAAATAAGGTCATTTTATACGCTATTAATCAGAATTGCAAACTATCGGCAAATTCTCGGCTGCACAAGCCAGCCTGCATCAGGAGACAGCTTCACTTTTTTCTCCTTTAAGGAAAAGGATTAGCAAACTTCAAATCATTGCGCTTGCATTGAGCTGTTAAGACAAAAGGATTTAGGGGGGATTTTCAAGATACAAACTTCAACTCCTTGCATGTCTCTGATTGATTTGAGCTGGTTGGGTTTTCTTTTTCTTTTTCTTTTCTTTTTTTTTTGTTTTCTTTTTTTATAACTTTTATAGTGATAACGATTTTGAAATAAACCCGGAATAAGCAAAAATAATAAACTGGTTTTGTAATTTTTTTTGTAGAACAGACTTAAAAGAAAAAGGAAAAAAAAACCCCAAAGGTGCAAGGTTATTAAAACCAGACTGTGCTCAAGCGCAGCCGGCTGACAGATAACTAAACAGCGATAGCGCCGGAAAGTTTTGGTTGTCTCTCCTCCTCAGCCGACCAGCCGCACGTACTTTTAACGGCTTCTATTTTGTAGGGTATGTTCAGGTTGCCAAGGGAGGCCAAGGCACCCAGGAAGGCCGCCACATCGGTTGCACTCTGGAAGCACTGGGAAGACGACTGGATGCACTGGCGGTTATCGATTTCCAAGTAGACGATGGATCTGCGCGAGACAAGAGCCAGTGAGAAACACAGAGCAATTCCCACACCGCGAAGACAGACGAGCCCCATCTCCCTTCCCTCCTTAACCCCCCATGGGTGGGAATTGGAAGGTGGGAACCCATCTCCTTGCTTCCCTGTGGCCCAAGCCCTGCAGCTCACGCTCATGGTCTGCTGGATTTGCCTCAATGAATACTGTGAAATCTACCTCCTGATCTGCGGGAGTGGGAGGGAGTCTCTGCTTCGCAAAGTTTTAGAATTACCCAGACACTAACTACAGTGTCTTAAATCATGCTGTTTGGGAGCCTTCAGATCTTTTCACATCAGTTTCGCTGCTCTAACTCCTTTGCTTTGGGTGGCTTTTGATTGAGCCCACAGAGAGGGAGAAGGTTAGATCTATATGTTTATACCAAAGATCTCCAAACACAGTTTGCAGCAATTGAGTTTTACAACAAAGCCCCAGAAAGCATTTCCCAGAGAGAAACTGAGGCTTAACTTAATGACTTCCTGAAGTCAGACAGTCGGTCAGGCCAACCTCTGCTTCCAGGTCCCACCCAGCCCAGCCCCAGCTCCCAACAGTACACAGGACTCCTTGAATCGTGAGAGTCGGCGCAGCATTGTATCGGGGATTCCTGAGCGATCACTCGCATTTCCCACATGAGAGCAAAATCCGGTTTCTATTCACACAGAAAGCAACGGCCAGATACAATTATCTGGCCTACAGCCTCCCCTTTATAGCGTGTTACTATTATCAACACAGAAAACAAATGCTGCTCGGTGAAAAAGGAACCCACTGGTCCCACTTACCCTCTGATGTCCATCTGATCGAGCTCTCTCTTCTGCCTTCTGCCAGCCCTGGAGTAGAGGCTGCTCTTTACTTTGTTGATGACAGCACTAGACATATCTGACCAGTCCTCTGTTGACCTCTTGATGTAGTGTTTTTTCAGCTCCTCCTCATTGCCGTAGTATGGGAAGATCATATACTCTCCCTTGGGATTCTTCTTGAAGACCACGTTGGTGTGCAGCACGCGGCTCAGCTCCCGCAGGAAGTTGAAGGAGTTGTTCTTCAGGTTCTCAGGGGTGATCAGCACCACCACCACCAGCGTGCCGTCTGCAAGCTTCTCCGGCATGTTGTTTGCACAGTCCAGGCCATCCCATTCGCACTCAAAATTATTGCAGCCCTGGTCACAGTGACCATCTGAGAAGTGATCTTTGCAGTACTGGTCATACAGAGGGCTGGGCAGAAGAAAAAGAAAAGCAGAATAAATTAGACCAAGTACTGTGCACGTTACCTATCCACTGAGAAAACGAGTGATGGTCTCCAAGGACCTTTCATTGTATAAATATTCTTCATCCTGATAGACACCAAACTAGTTTACATCGAAAGCGACTGTTTGGTGCAGCGCCGAGAAGCATTCAGCTCTGGGGGTGAAAGACAGCGGCTGTTCAATTACAAGCTGCAATTTAGATGCTAGAAAAAGGCACAAACTGCCGTGACTCAGAGAAGATACTGGGGCACAGAATGGTTACTGAGAGCAGTTTGTCCAGGAATCTGGGATTAAGTTCCTGCTGTTGCCAAAGACAATGTTTGGTAAATGCCTGGCTGTTAACATCATCGTGTTTTCTGGCTGCTCTTCCATCTGGGGTCTCCCTCCACTGAAACTCGCTGTGAGTTGGAGAACTCACTTCTATGGCGTGACACAGGCAAGGACAGGGAAACCATCTAGAAAGAGCAAAGCCAGCGAGATTCCAAGTGTATATAAACTCAGTAAGACCGCAGGGAAGTGTGGCTGCTTGAGCTGCAGCCCCATAGGCAGCAGAACAGAATGTAGGGAGTGCACAACAGGTCTGCACTTTGGAGCTTTAGCAGATGCAACCAGAAAACACCCCCAGAAGATCAGCACAGAGGTCGCGGCTTGGAAACCAGTGGGTCAACGAGCAAGTCACTTACTTGCACTGCCCTTCGTATTTCTGGCAGTCAAATCCATCGTACAGGCAGCCGGCGTTGTTGCACTGAGAGTCACACTTGCCATCGTTGAAGTACTTCCAGCACTGCAGAGACTGGGAGCAGTTCTTCCAGGGGTCATTGAAGTTGAGGGAGCAGTCGCCCCCGTCCCAGCCGCAGGCGTGGTTGTTGCATTTCCCATCGCAGATCTTGTTGCCGGCATAACCCGCGCAAACGGCTATCTCACACTTCTCCTCGATTTTGGGCGGGATGATATCCTGCCCGATCCCACCTTGGAAATCGAAGTCGAGGATGTGGCAGTTGAGGCCGTTGAAGTTGGCAGGGCAGTTGCAGCGGTAGTAGGGGGAGGCATCGCTGAAGAACTCGCAGGTGCCCCCGTTGTAGCAGGGGTTGGACGTGCAGGGGCTGCTGGCCGGGTACTGGCACTCGGGGCCCGTGAAGGCCGGCGTGCACATGCACTTGGAGCTCTTGTGGATGGAGATGCAGGTGCCACCGTTCAGGCAGTGGAGGTTCCCACAGGTGCGGGAGTCATTCTCGCAGGTGGCACCCACAAATCCCTGGGGAGATGACAGCAAGGAGGGAGTCAGAACCACGGACGCTGTCCTACGAGCAGCCTAACACACGTGTGTTCTGGGAAAGTCTGTACAAAGCCAGTGAATCAAGGCATGGCTCTGGTGCATCCTCTGAAACTAGTGATGGGCAAGAATAATCTAGAATGTATACTCGGTTGGAGCATCCACCTCAAAATGAAGGAAGCTCTTCTCCATAGCCACCTGCTCTACCTTTATGTGGTGCAAATAACTGTCAACCAGGCAAAAGCCTGTCCTGCAGAGCTGTGGGTGGTACCTGCAGCGATAAGCCACCTTCTTCTCCCTGACCCTAAGCCAGTCTCACAAAATCTCAGCATGGTAGAGGTTGGAAGAGACCTCTGGAGATCATCTCGTCCAATCCCCCTGCTCCAGCAGGGTCACCCAGAGCAGGAGGCCCAGGACTGTATTGTCCAGGGGGGTTTGGAATCTCTCCAGAGAAGGAGACTCCACAGCCTCTCCGGGCAGCCTGGGCCAGGCTCTGACACCCTTATGGAAGTTTTTCCATTCAGAACAGAAACTTCTGTAGATGTTTCTTCTGTTCAGATGCAACCTCCTGGGTTTGTGCCCATTTGTTTGCCCCATGTCCCATTACTGGGCACCCCTGAAAAGAGTCTGTCCCCATCCTCTTGCTCCCTGCCCTTTAGCTGTTGATCAGATCCCCTCTCAGCCTTTTCTCCTCCAGGCTGAACAGCCCCAGGCTTCTTGCACATGAGGAGGGATATTCAGATACACCTCCCTCCAGTGAACACCCACAGCAAAGCACCTTCCCCTCCACATTCTCCCCTGGCTATCTGAGCCGGGGAAGTCTCAGGCGCTAAAGTGATCCCTGGACTCCCCCTTCGCAAGGGGCAGACTCTCAGGGCCTGTCCAACATCCCGTACTCAGAGCTGGAGAGGAGCAGGTACCTACCGGGGGGCATTTGCAGATGAAGCCACGGCCGGTGTTGCTGGCAACCGCGCAGGTCCCACCGTTCCTGCAGGGTTTGCCTTTACAGCCGTCCACCACGGTGTCACAGCGGCGGCCTGCCGAGGGAGAGGAAGGTGTGAGGAGCAGAGGAAGGTGTGTGAGACGCTGGGGGTGGCTGGGGGCTGCCGGGGCTGGCGGCTGGGAGCTGGGGGGGAAGCGGTGCTCACCTGCATAGCCAGGTCGGCACTCGCATTTGTAGTCGTTGACCCGCTGCACGCAGTTCTGGGTGCCGCGGGCGTCGCAGGGGTTGGACAGGCACTCGTTGACGTCTCCCTCGCAGCGCTCCCCTACAAAGCCAGGGGGGCAGATGCAGCTGTAGCCACCTACCCGATCCGTGCACTTGCCATTGTTAAAGCACTTGGGCCCCAGGGTGACGGGATCAAAGAAAGGGCTGCAGTCATCCACATTGATCTCACAGTGCACCCCTAGAGAAATGGGGGAACAACCCACACAGCTCATCAAACAGTATCGGGGGGAGCCCGGTGGTCCCTCGTGTGAGCTTTGCCCACCAAGGGGCTGAGCCTGCCCAACCCCATGGCAGCCTGCACCGCCGCGCTGGCAGGAGGCACACGCACCGCCCAGCTCGCTGCCAAGGCTGCGTGGCCTTGATGGCTAAGCTCGCCAGCAAACACAAACCTCTACCGTTGTGTTTGCTTCTGCTCGCCCGAGCAGCTAATGAGCAGATACTGAGGATATCTGCACTCAGCCCACTAATGCCCCAGCCTGGGGAATTAATTTACCTTGAGTTCCTCTGGGGCAGGAGCATTTGTAGGTATTGATGAGATCGATGCAGGTTCCTCCATTCTGGCATGGGTGGGACAAACATTCATTGATTTCTTCTGAGCAGTTAACTCCATGATAACCAGCCACACACTGGAGGAAGGAAGAGGGGGAACTGTCAGAGAGGTTCGCTCAATTTCCACAGGGCTGCAGGAGCACAGTCAGCACCTCAACCTTCAGCTCGGCAAGGGGGCACTGAGCCAGCCTGAAGCCAGGACAGCTCCTTGGGCAGCAGAAAGGCAGTAACTGGCACTTTCCTCCTGTTCTCTGCCCCTTGCAGCACTCACCTCACAGGAGTACCCTCCCAGGTAGTCTGTGCAGGTGGCTCCATTCTGGCAGGGGTTGGGGGAGCACTCATCCACCTGCTCCTCGCAGTAGCTGCCAGTGTAGCCAGCCTGGCAGCGACAGAAGTGGGTGTTGCCAGTGTCCACACAAAGCCCTGAATTCCTGCAGAGATGTGCTACATCGATACCTGTTGGGGAGAGCGGAGTGAGGTGCAGGGAACTCAGTGACGCCCACACCACCGTGCATCCTGCCACAGTGCTGGGACTGCAGCCTCAGGGGGTGCACATTGCACCTTGAGATCACTTTGGATGTGCCAAAGATCCCCACCAAGAGAACTGAGCATGTCCCCGCACAGGAGGACCTGGGGACCCCACCCTGGCTCTGGGAGACCATACACATGGTGGGGACTGACCTTGCTGCTTAGCAGCCACCTCGCAGGAGACACTGGGGACATCGCAGTAGAGCCCTGTCCATCCACTGTTGCACTCACAGCGGTACAGGTTGTTGGTCTGCCAGCACTTGCCCCCATTTTTGCAAGGAGAGGAGTCGCACCAACGCACCAGGTTCTGGGGGGAGCAGAGCAAGAGATGAGGGTCAGGACCCAGCAGGGCTTCTGCAGGAGTGGAGACTGAAGTGACCCCCCCTCAAATCCCCACAACCAGCATGTGTAGACAGACACTGGGTTCAGTGGCTGACAGACCAAGGCTCCTCTACCTGGCAGTTGAGCCCGGTGTATCCCTGGGGACAAGTGCACTTGTACGTCCCATAGCTGTCCTGACAGGTGCCCCCATTCATGCACGGCTTGGAGTCACACTCGTTAATGTCATGCTCGCAGTAGCTGCCCGTGAAGCCGGGTGGACAGAGGCAGGTGAAGGTGTTGATGCCATCCACGCAGGTCCCACCATTGAAGCAGGAGCTGAGAACACAAACATCATGTCCCAGTGAGTCACCGCTGGTCATGCTCCATGCCAAAGCCACCCCAAACCGGCCCAGGGCTCTGGGGCAGCGTGGGGACCTCAGTCCCTTTCTCCAGCCCTGACAAAGCTGTGCCTGTGGCAGGAGCCACACTGGGCTGTACCTCTCTGTGCAGTCAGGTGTATTGTTCTCGCAGTGGATGCCACTGAAGCCGGAAGGACAAGTGCAGGTGTAGCTGTTGACACAGTCGGTGCAGTTGGCACCGTTCTTGCAGGGGTTGCTGGTGCACTCGTTGATGTCTTCCTCGCACTTGGACCCTCGGAAACCAGCCAGGCACTCACAGAAGAACGTGCCGATGCCATCAGAGCAGGAGCCACCATTGTGGCACGGATCTGGAGAGGAGGGATGTGCACATAAAGATGCAGCGAGTCCAGCCCTGGTGCAGCAGCTCTGCCAGGGAGCTGCCCCCCAGCACTGTCCCCACACATGTCCCCTGGCCATGCAGAGGGATGGGAAAGAGCTCACGGACCCGGCAGAGGTTGGGCCAGCCCCACCAAAGGACTGGGAACAAGGAGGGCACATGGGACATGCTTGCCCACTGCCTGCATGTCACTCTCCCCCCAGCTCCCATCTGGCCTTGGATTGATGCAGCTCAACCGAGACGTGCTCAAGGTGGCCCAAAAGCCCGAGCAGGGCTTGCAGCACAGCCCAGACTGAAGCAGTGGCTGGTGTTTGCCCATGCATGGGGAGGAGGATCCCAGCCCCGGGACCAGTAGAGAAGCCAATGTCTAAGGGCCAGGCTGAGCGTGGTCGCCAGAGCAGCCCATGCTCTTACTGGGCTTGCAGTCGTCGATGTCGGTGTCGCAGTTGCGGCCGGAGAAGCCGGTCCTGCAGGCACAGCGGTAGCTGCCATTGGTGTTCTGGCATGTGGCCCCGTTGCGGCAGGGGCTCTTCACACACTCGTTGATGTCGATCTCACAGGTCTGACCTGTGGAGAGAGTGAGGCAGGGACCATGTGGGCTGGAGGTGCTGGCCAAAGCCCCAGGGATGACCATGACATCTTGGGCACCACTTGCGCCAGGGTGGGAGGCCTTGTGGCAAACTGTCCTCGCCAAGGGGTGCAGGCGGTGGCTGCGTCCCAGCCGGCCAGCCGAGCCATGGGACAGGTCAGGACCCTCCCCAAGGCCGGGCACTACGCTCCAGCTTGGCAGGGCCTGCAGGCAACCACCTGCCTGCTGCTCCCCAGCCACGCTCCCTCCCCTCTGTTTTTCACTCCCTGAGCAGCTGAGGGGAATGGGGTGAGATGAACCCCCAGACAGGCCATGCCCCTACCTTGCCAGCCAGAGGGGCAATTGCAGGAGAAGCTCTCGTAGTCTTCTGACTCCCGGCACTCACCACCGTTCTTGCAGGGGCCACCAGCACAGGGGGCCAGCACGTCCTCACAGGTGGCTCCTGCACAGGCACAGGCACAAGCACTGCTGACACCCCCTCCAAAACATCAGGTGGCCCAAGACTCTACTGCCCCTGTCCCCAGCCCCAGGGTAGGCTCAGGCCTTCCCCAACACCTTGGGGCAGCCCAGGTAGGGCTGTCTCCTCCATCCCAGGTACCCCATGACCTCAGACCCCCCATGAATCCATTAAGCCTTGTCAGTCTGGGCTGCATTAAAGCACTGCACACTTCCTTTGGCAGGGAAGTGCTGTTTGGGGTGTCTTTACGCCTTTGCACTCCCCCCAACCCTCTCAGCCGCTTTTCCTGTTTACATCCAGCCAAGGGACACGTTCCCTCCAAACCCTTATCTTCCCTGTCAGCCAGTATCTCCTGAACTGGCCTTTGCTATTTTCCAGAGCCTTCCCCTCCCCGCCTGCCCTGTCCTGGTCCCCCCAGGGGTTTCTATGGCCACTGCCGAGGGCAGGAAACAGCTCACGGCTTCCTGCAATTGTGCACTGAGCTGCCGCTCTGCGCTAGCGGAAGCAAGAGGCCAGCAAACAGGAATTGGCTCAGCAGAATCCTCCAGCCCCTCAGCCTCGGCTTGATTTTTCCAGCACGAGCATCATGGCAGCAGCTCTGAGCCTCCCAGGGTGGTGGGGTGTGAGTGGGGAAGTCATCCAGTGCTGCTGACTCAGGTGCAGGCTGGGGCTGAGCCACCGCCTTGGTGGCCTCCAGGAGGAGGAGGAGGAGAAGGGAGGAAGCTCTGGCTGCCCCTCACCTGTGTAGGGCAGGAGGCAGTTGCAGGTGTAGCCGGCAACGTCATCGATGCACGTGCCCTGGTTCAGGCAGGGGTTGGAAGCGCATTCGTTGATGTTGGTCTGGCAGTTGGGTCCTGTGTTAAGAAAAATAGGTAAAAGTGGCTGTGAGGGAGGTGGGCTGGAAGGAGGGGGCTGAGGGTACAGCGGGAATGTGGTGACAAAGGCAATGGCCCTGAGAGGCTTCAGCTCTCAGATCCAGCCAGGGGTACCCAAACTCTGCTGAAGGTCCCCAGGCTGGGTGCACTACCACATCTTATCTGATGGGGACCTTATCAATGCTGATCAGTATCTAAAGAGTGGGGGGCAAGAGGGCGGGACCAGACTCTTCAGTGGTGCCCAGCAACAGGAGAAGGGGCAGTGGGCACAAACTGGAACCCAGGAGGTTCCACCTGAAGATGAGGAAAAAATACTTTATTTTGAGGGTGTCAGAGCCTGGCCCAGGCTGCCCGGAGAGGTTGTGGAGTCTCCTTCTCTGGAGAGATTCCAAACCCCCTTGGACACTGCGATGCTGGGCCCTCTGCTCTGGGTGATCTAGTTGGAGCAGGGGCGTGGCATAGGATGATCTCCAGAGGTCCTTTCCAACCCCATGGGGTTGGAATCCATGAATCCATAATCCAACCATGACGGGATTCTCAGATCTCCTAACCAGACTTGGGGTTTCCACCATCCTCCCAGCAAAGCCTCCAGCCCATCCAGTGTCACGGGGATGCCCACCCACAGCTCCCAGCCAAGCCCCAGCGTGGTGGCTGCACCCTTACCGCTGAAGCCCTCCCTGCAGGTGCAGATGTAGCCACTGGTCATGTCCTTGCAGGTGCCACCATTCATGCAGGGATTGGATTCACACTCATTGTTGTTAATGTCGCAGTTTGTCCCACTCCAGCCTGGGTCGCAGTCACACCTGTAGCTTTGGGGAAAAATTGGGGTATAAAGCGCCGGATTTAGTCCAACCTGGCCCTCCTGGCTGCACCAGCCATCATTCACCCAGCAAACCCCAGCCCCTAATTGTTCCCCTGCAGGAAAACATCTCCTGAGACTAGCATAGAGCACGGACTGTCACTGGGGACGGCTACTTGCCCTGCCTCTATCCCCAACTTTGTTGGGTTCTTCTTTGGCCCCAGCAGCCCCCATGCCCCCCAACCTACCCATTCAGCCCATCGTGGCATTTCCCATGGATGCAGGGGTTGCTGTTGCACTCGTTCACTTCGGACAGGCACTTAGGGTCATGGAAGCCCTCGGGGCAGAGGCAGGTGAAGCCGTTGATGCCGTCCTTGCACGTGCCCCCGTTGTGGCAGGGGTTGCTGGAGCACTCGTCAATGTTGATGTTGCACATGCGCCCTGGGAAAGAAAGTGGAGGTGGTGAGGAAATGTTACCCCGTAGGATGCACAGCACAGTGGGCACCCACCAGGCAGGTCCCCCTCCAGCCACCCGGGGAACGGCTGCTGGAAGCTCAAATCTCCGGGCACACGTGCGTTGGCCGTGTAGGAGCAGGCTGCCCGCCGGGTAGGGTGACTTCACTCCCCTGCGTCGCCCGCCTGCCTTAATTAAAACGCGACTGTGAAGAGGCTGCGCCCTGGGCTCATTTGGTCCAGGAGGGACTAGGGAAGGGAACAGGTTTCAGCCGGTAACCCTACCTGCCGCGGCCCACGAAGCTGGGCGTTATG
>JAAGNO010015840.1:0-17376 GCA_033439905.1 Ceryle rudis
GCTGAACAGCCCCAGGGCTCTCAGCCTTTCCTCACCAGAGAGATGTTCCAGTCCCTTCAGCATCCTCGGAGCCTCCCCTGGACTCTCTCTAGTATTTCCCACTAGATAGAGATCTAGTATCTCCCAAGATAGAGAGCAGACTTCTCCAAACTGTTGGCTGAACTGCCCCTTGGTTTATTTACACATTCAGGAGAGCTTTGGAAATTTGGGGTTTATGATCTGTTACAACAACCCTCCAGTACAGAGCCCTTCCAACCAGGGATTTCAATTTACTTGCATTATCATTTAAGAACGAGTCGTCCGCAATGAAATTACTTTAAAGCATCATAAATAACATGCTGCTAAGACTGGAACTTTGTGAGAAATCCCTCGGCAGAGAAGAATGAAAGAAATTTAAAGGAACTCCAGAAATACAGAAATTACACAGGAGAAATGATGGAGACGGGTGATATTCTCTCTCTTAAGCTTTCACAAGGAACTGTTTCATTCCTGGATGATTTATTCCTTTTATTTAAATTAGAAGCATGTCTGCAGAAATGAAAAGTCTTCCCCTGTATTTTAAAGGAGTCTTTCAAGATGAATAGTCTTAGGGCAGGGTCTCATAGATCTGGAAGGGTGGCCCCCTGTACTTAAGGGGGGAGGGCCCAAAGGATCCCCCCTGCTCAGCTGTCCCCAAAAGCCCTAAAATGTCATTGAATAAACCATGTGAGTTGAGAGTTTCAAAAGCATCTCCTTCCTGTGGACTTAAAACACTTTTGGAAAAACAAAAGCACAATTCTGTGTGACCCACTTGAGTTCTTCAGCCCTTACTTCCCAGGGGTGGGGGGAAGAAAAATACCTCACCACTGAATACATATTCAGCTGCTTGGGTAGGAGACATCTGTGCCACGAGGGGGTTTCAGGGCTTCGCAGAAATCTTGCCACTCGTGCAGATTTAACTCATTGTAGACAGGTCTTTAAGGAAGATGCAGTTAGCAGATCTTTTCCATTTTTAAATGATGGTGCTTAGGAACATGGTTTAGCAGCACCCTTGGAGTTAAAGTTTAATGGTTGGACTCGGTGATCTTAAAGGTCTTTTCCAACCTAAATGATTCTATGGTAAAAATTAAATTAGGTTCAACAGGGCTTTTGAGTCTGACTATAGGAAGTCCACCCAAAACCCTACAGTGGATTACTGAATAGGTGCTCAAAGTGTGAGAGCAGGTGAAAACTGAATCTATATCTATGTTCATTTATACTACCTTTGTAAAGCACATTATAAGGTCTTTAGTCTTGAAGCAACTGGTGCCAGGAGAAGAACCTCTGTTTTCAGTGCGTTACACAATGAACGTTCAGACCACTGAATGGGTCTGTGCTGCAGTGATGAAGACCTGAGCTCCATCCACTTCATAGAGGGTGCTCCCTGTGAGGTCTGTAGGATCACCGAGTGCACAATGTGAGCTGTTTCCACCCCAGTTCCTCATTGTGCTTTTATTTAGCGTGAGGTCACTTAATCCTCCACTTACAAAGCATTATAAGCAGTAGAGAGGTTGGGTTTAAGAGCAAAGTGTGGCCATTCAAACTGAGACAGGTCCTCGCTCTAAAGTGCAGAGTCCTAGTCAGATTTGTGGTGATGAGTACAAGGCTTTCGGAGGTTTGGGGTTGCTTTTGAAACTCAGATGCAATTCTGGAAATTGAAAACAATTAGAGCATTATTAATGTCCACATCCATCTCTAAATCAATAAACAATGAAGTTCTTTACTGTAAATTCACTTGGCAGGGCAAGTCCAAGAAGTGAACAGGCTTCTCAAGTCAGGTGCTGGGTTCTGATTGCAGCTAATCTTCATTTTGAATTTCCCAGACACCCCTGTTAGCTGCTCACAGATGATTCCAGATTGTCCAATTCCACCATTTCCAGACCTCGGCCTTTTACAACATTTCTTCTCGCCGCATCAGCTGGTCAGAAACAGAGGCAGAAAACAACCAGAGAGAATCCAAAATCTAATTTGTGTTTGTTTGCCGCTTTGATTCTTCCTGTTACAGGTCATTCTACCTGCAGAAGTTGTTTGTCATGTGTATGAGCTTACAGGCATTTCAGGGAGCCTACAAATGTTGTCAGCCAGATGGTATCACATTTATGACCCAGCAGTAAATATCTGTTGCAGAAGGAACTAGATCTATGGGTTCAATTCTATAAGATGCCGAGCCTTTAAATGGAGTGAATAATACAAACTGACTTCTTGCATGCTGGCAGCTAAACACATACTTAAGCACTGGAAGAGTCAGGCAGGCTGAGGATGTTCTTGCTTTCCCCAGAATCAGAATCGACGTGAGGCTTAGACACCTAACTTATCTTCATTAAAAACCACCATGGGGACTGCAGAAATCTAATCTGGGCTTTTAATATTTCCTCAGATAGTCTGTAACAAAGCTGCTTTCACAGCCTCACCCAAGAGCTGCCAAAACAATGCTAATACTGGAGGCTTCAGCACCAGGCAGTGAGATTAGCTTTAATTCTTCATGCGAAAGCTTGAGAAGAGCCTGTTTTGAGGGAGCTATTCTTCAAGCTGCAATGCTGAAAAATAATTTCTGGGGGTCAGCATTTGGAAAATTCAGTCAAATCCAAATCTCCAGAAAAGCAAAAAAAAAAGTTAGACAAACCAGCAATGGGATGTACCAGTTTAACAACAATACCAGTCTTTCGGCTCCAGTTCACGTCACCGGCCACAAAAACATTATTCAGTACATATGATAAGGTATATGAAAAGATCATTGTACCTTCTTCCCTCTGACCGGGATTTGCTTTTCCTCTCTTGTTTGTCTATTAAGAATGAAAGTGTTTCAGCACAACTGTTTCATGTCTATGTCTAGGATTGGAAGGAAACGTCAGTGCAAAGAGATACATGGGTATAAATACGCTATAAAAGAGTTGTCAAGCGTACCGTGGATTTAATTTTACAAATTATTAAAGTTAACACTGCCATTACTCTATCTTCCATTCAAAACCAATTCTTCTAACTAGCTCACATACAAAGTAAAGCTCAGGCAAAGTTGGCGTATTCAAAGCCAAGATGCAGCACCAAAAGCCACGAGGTATTTACAGAACACAAAGCAGGTCAGGAACTGGAGAAGAAACAGAACAGCAACTCCCAGCACAGCAAGGTACCAATTTTCTCCACTATTCTGAGATGTTCTCCAGAAAACAAGGTATTAAGTCCAGAGGGAAATGTTAAAAAGTTTACTACAGCAATTATCGCTTTCAGAGTGTTTAGCACCCTGTAGCTCAATTAAAAATAAATAGGTCAGCTGGATTGAATGAAAAGGCACTAATTAAGGCATTTTTTATTTTTAATTTTGCCCATAAGAACTGAGTACTGAACTAGTATTTTTATTGAAGCTACCTGATTAATATAATGCTGGATTAATTAATTTTGAAAGACTATTTGATCTTTTATGATATTGCTTTACTTTCTTCCCTTCTTGCAAAGAATGATTAGGCCGCGCTGCTAATGAGAAACATTAATTTAATAGTTTTTAAATATATCATTAAAGTAATTTCTTGAATACATTAATATTTCTGATTTATTTTAAATTCAAATACCAGCTTTCCCCCTTTAAGCAATGAGAACTTCATTCTACATTCCTGATGTGGTCAGTTGATGGTGTACACGGGGAAATCTGTCTGCCTAGCCCTACTGCTCTTAAATAAAGCATGGAAATTAAGCACTTTTATTAAAGTGCTTAATTAAATCACTGATCTGCTCTTTCTTTATGACGACCTAAACAAAAATGTAACAGAACTCCTTTGTATTTCAACTGGAGATCCACAAAGACCCTACGGAGAGATGTCTGAACCAACTAACCCATCGATCCCCGGGAGGAACCACTCTTGGCCAATATGCAACAGCCGAGGAGCTTGTCCTGGATTTCACCTATTGACAAGAAAAATATTTGCCCCATATCAGATCCCTGAAGAGAATGCAGTGTCTGTTGAGAAATTACTTGTTCAGATAAGCATTAAAATGGAAAGATGAAACCAACTCCTTTTCACAAGAAGAGGGGGGGTTTTCCTTAGCTTTTCTTTCTGCCAAGTGACCCTGTTGTTTTGTCTCTACTGCTTGGTGTGACATGCTGCTCTGTCATGCTGACAAAGAATCTGAAGATGAAACCAGAAAAAAAAAAAACCAAACCCACATCTTCTTTCTTCCAGGGTTCGATTAGCTTCTTCTCTCTTCTTTTGATGTGGGAACAAGTACCATAATGAAGGATATAATTCCATCAGCACTTCAAACAATGTCAAGTCTTCAAAAGAAGGGGCGTTCTCATCTCTCATCTCTCTGGTTGTTCTCTCTTTCCATCTATAAATAATGTGAAAGAAACACGACTGCTGCCACTGGGATCACACCTGGTGAAAAGAGAAGAATGAACACAATCAGAAGTTACATCAGCTGCCGAGGAGGACAGGGTGGCAGCACCGAGGCGACCGGCAGACACCACCACACAACACCACGTCCATCAGCCTCTCTTCAGACATCAGCTCATGAGCCAGTCTCACAAGGAAGGTCCTGGCATTTTGAAATACGTGTTGTATCAGTTGCTCTGCACAGTTCATTGCCTTCAGATGTGCTTGCTATAGGTTTTGTTCGGCCTCATCTGGAATTTATGTGATGGTGGATTGCATTGAGAAATATAAGGAGGCATTTAATAGCAATCACCTTCGATTGTTTAGCTTGTGCAGTCAGACAGAAACACACAGGGCTGTAGCAGGGTAATGCAATAACGGATGTTGGCAAGAGGGCATAGACACGTGTGTTTGTGACAGCAACCACTATCTGTGAACCACCACCTCCTTTTCCTATTTAACTTGAAATGAGAAAAAAGAGAGCGAGCAGATAGATGTGTATCAGTCATGAAAGGCAGCTGAGAACAAGAAAGGAAAAAAAAAAAGCATTATCTGGTTAGACAAGACTGGAAGAAAAATGAGGTGTTAACGCACTGAAGCTGAACATCGCTTTTGCTGTTGGACAACAGAAAGCAGGTAGAGTACATACACTGGTCAGAAAGAAGTCAGCTCAGTTCTGAGCTAATTACACTCGTGTCATAAAGTAAAGTTATTGCCTATTTGCCTATTTACATGGGTATATGGTGCCAGTTAGGGAGCACGCCTCTAGCCAGGGTCACATGCCACTGACCATCCAAACAAGTGGAACGTGTCCAGTGCACATCTCAGTCCTCTGCTGCATAGACAAGTCCTGCTGCTATGTTCAGGCGAGAGCGCTTTGCCAACTGATCATATCAAATAGGCTCAGGCTGTATTTTCTCTTTCCTCCCCTGCTGCAATAGGTAGGTGAGATTATCTGCGCAAAAATCCTTTCTACTACGCGACCTGGGGGTACCTGTCATCACAAGAGGTTAATTCCTGTCTAGTGTTGAACACCCTTAATAATCAGGGGAGTTTGAGACAGGCAAGAGCCACCTGCCTTGGGGTGCTTGGTTAAAAAAACAAACAAAACCCAAACAAACAAAAAAAACCCACCAAACCAAGAACAAGCAATTGACCTTTAAGTTCTTGGCAAAGGTTTGCCCTTTTTAAAGGAAAGGGCCCTGTCTCTTCCCCCTCCTCCTCATTCCTCAGTTACCTAAAAATACTTTAAGCAGAGAACATCATCTTCCATATGTACATCCAGCTTATACTGCTGTAATGCCTCAGTCTCCCAGCAGCAAAATTTCTTTGCAAGTTCAAGCCCAGAAAGAGGGTTTTTTTTTAATGCAGTTCTAATTTATTGGTGAACAATAAGGGCTATAAAAACAGTCATTTCAAGGTTAACATGCTACTCAAATATCCAACAGTCAAGCTGAGTGAATAATCCATAACTAATTGCTTATTTAATTGCACGTTCTTTGTACATGAGGCAATTGTAATATTCTTGAAGGCTTTAGATCCACTCCCCCCCACACTTTAAGTAAGCTATAAAACTTCTATATATGTTCTTCAACATGTGTACCTTGTTGCCTCACTATATCAAGCAAGTGGTATTATTTCTATTCCCCAATTCCATTGCTTCTATACCCCTTAATTAATGGTAGCAGCTAAAAAAAATCCTATGAAGAGGTTGTGAAATCCATTTTTAAACACTGGGTTTATTTTCATTTTCCTGTTGAAATAAGGAAAACCAGAAACAAGGCTCCTGGAAAGATAGAAAGACGACCTGCACTGAGGATCTCCACTGTAGAACACCAGCCACACGGATGGTCCAGCAGCAATGACCCAGCCAAAGAACATTAGTGAACGTACAGACAAGCAGCAGAGATATTCCCAGGTCACTGATGTGTGGGGGAGTGTGACACAAGCTGAATTATAAACCTGCTTCCAATCATTCCACTGTTCATTGCTTTATTTTTTAAATGAAAACGGAATGTTTTACTTCTTTGCATTCCAAAGATGAGACACTTCTGAAACTTAACAACTAAATTTGTTTACTTATTAATATATAGGAACATCAACATTTAATTGCATCATTTTATTTTTTTTTTCTGAAATACCACAGACTAGCCAGACTTTACTAATTAATAGCGACTCAAACACTTCTTGCATGCCAGAATTTCCTTTAACTAGGTATATATTCTTAAAATATTCCTTAAGAACACAGAATATGGTCCTAAGAATCACTTGTGCAGGAATTACCCTAAAAATATTAAAATTGTGTTAGCTAGAAACGTAAGATTATTAATTATAGATTGTTATTGACAGATGATGTATAGATTATTATTGACAGATGATGTATAGATTATTATTGATAGATTATTTATAGTAATATATTGATTTTTTTATTACCTTTTATAGATTTTTATTTGACTTGAGGGTAAAAAGCTTGTTGCACTCTTTCAGATGACCTCCTGACATCATTTTCTTCATTTCATCAAGAGTGTCTTTTTAAATCAATACCTAGAATACAGTTTCTTTTTTTTTTCACCTCCTTAGCAGGTTATCCAAATTAAGAGGTACAGGTCCTCAGCCTACCGCACTTGGTGACATCCTTCAAGTGAGGGGCTTATAGGAGAATTCAATTTAAACTTCATTAACTTGGTAAAACTTTCTCTCACTTTGATGCAATCATCCAAAATTAAACAGTTCACAACAACAACTACAACAAAAAAAATCATCCAGAGCAATTTATTCTGTTCACATTTCCACGCAATAAAAACGAGTAGCATGTTAAACTGCAAATCCCTGAAGTATACCGTGGAAAATGTCAGGAATAATTAAGATGGAAACCTAATTTGGCAAGCACTGCTGCCAGACACTGGGTGGAGGAGAGGAGAGGGGGAAAAAGAGATGTAAGAAACTTTATCAATAATGCCACTTCCATAGCTCCACTCTCAAAGAAAACCCCAAACAAACAACAAGCATCAAACACCAGCACAGGATCACCAGTCAAATCAGAACAACTACAGATTTAGCAAGTTGGTTTGGTTTTTCCCCCCCCCCCCCCGTGAATGCAAGCTCTTGTTTTTAAGGGACATCAGATTTAGTGGATGACTTTTCATTATCCTTATCAATAGGAGTTTTGAGGAAGAGGTTGAAGTTTATTGTCATCTGCTTTACACAGGTCATGGGCAGCAGCACCCCCATCATGTTTCATGCAAACATGTCACCACCTCCAGGTTTTGCTTAGTTACAGCTCTTCTGTCCTTGAAACAGGGCTGGTGGAGTTGCCCCTGCAATCCAACTGCTCTTCAGCAAAGGAGCCCTCTCTCAAGGATGCAACAGTGAGAGGTGACAAGTGCCTCCCGCCATGGGAAGAGAGGGGATTTGCCACACAAATTGGCTCTGAGCTACCTAATAATAATATTAATAATAAAAAAATCATACACCCCTGAAATGTTTCTGCTGTTGTTGAGTTGGTGCCATTATTGTCATTTCAGTGGTTCTGCACAGCTATATTAACCTTTCCCTGTAGATACAGAGCTTCAACACAGTTGCACTTCCAGTCAGGTGGACACCTTCTACCAAGGTAGCAGCCCCTGCTTCCCCTAGGGACACACTACCCGTGTAAAAAAGCATTTCTATACCAATTTCCCTACTTCTGAAGCGGAAATGCGCTGTTCAATTACACCAGCCTCACCAAATGTACCATCATTTCCAGCTCACAGAACGCCCTTTTCCTTCCCCTTCTTTCTCCATGCCCTTTTCTAAGCTGACCTCTAGCAGACAAAATATCACCCCCACATCTGGATAATACCCACTAGTGCTTACAACAGAGCAATGACATTTTACCATGAGCCAGCACATGTATTTTGCTGCCTACCTACAGCAGAAGAGAGGGGTGGTGATATATAAAAATTCTAATTCTATTCGTACTGACATTTACTGTGGAATCCCAGCAATTGAGAAAACCTCCCATTTTCAAGCCTTGAAACAAACATCCTAGAAAATGAGGTAGAAGTTTTCAGCTCCGGCAAGGAATTTGCAAAGCCAACTAAACTCCTACAAGAAAACACCAGAGTGTTTTCATTAATGAAAATAAAATGTTTAAGTGGCTGCCCAGTGAAAGTTTTTGAAAAACAACGTCCTCATTTCCTACTAAAAGTTAGTCACTAGCAATACATTGGTTTGGGGAGGGGGGTGTATTGTCTTTGTTCTAGTTAAAGCCACCGTTAGTACAGACACCAATTCAGTCAAAAGGGAATTGGAGTTTTCCACCTAAATAAGACTTTAAGAAACTTTTCAGTACAATCCTCTGTCTAATCTTGGCAGACAGCGCCAGGTACGTAAAGGGTATCCCGGGTGGAAAGAAGAGAACAGTCTCTTCTGATAACAGAGGTGCAGGAAATAATTTGTGGTTGCAGCTTGCAAATCCCAAAGCAATTATTCTCATTCCCAAATGTAGTCATTTCCTGACCCATGATGCAGCACAACAGAAAAAAACCCTATAGCAAGGCTCCTTTTGCACGATTTTCACCAAATCACTGAGTGGTAGGGGTTGGAAGGGACCTCTGAAGATCATCAAGTCCAACCCCCCTGCCAGAACTGGACAAAACTAGAGCAGACCATGCAGAAATGCATCCAGACAGGTCTTGAAAGCCTCCAGAGGAGACTCCACAGCCTCTCTGGAGAGTCTATTCCATTGCTCTACAACTCTTACAGTAATGAAGTTCTTCCTCATGTTGAGGTGGAACTACCTGTGCTCAAACTTTAATCCATTGCCCCTCATCCTATCAGAATGCACAAGTGAAAAGAAGTTGTCCCTGCCTTCCTGACACTTGATTTTAAGGCTTTAGAAATAACTGCTGGCCACCCATTGGAGCCAGCCCCATCTTTTCAGCAGATGCTTTTTCAAGTCAGCAAGGCTGTTTAACACAGTGTTTAAATATAAAGTGATAACCATGTGCTCTAAGTCCCTGAAGTCGTTAGGCTCACCCCTGTGTTTAAAATTAAAGACCAGCCCTCATTGAATCAAGAAAAATCTTATTCCTCAAGTTTACACCAACTGCTTCTTGGAGGAACCATTTTGCATACTGAAGTGGCAGCTCAGGCCACAGGAGGCTGATTCAGTAATTGCAAATACAAACCAGCATTTCCTAAACCAAAGGTGATAAGAGGCTGTCGAGAGCCTTAGATGGCATTTCCTTGGTATGTAATTTATTCCTGTAGCTCTAGTGAAAGCAAACCTGCATGTTTGACTACTCTGACACCTCTTACCAGAGGTACAGTGAGGCTTTTCTAAGAGCAGTGAAATTCCAGATCAGTAGCTGGGCTTTCTACAAGTCTTTTGCTCTCCCTCACCTCCAGTTTCACAGAGATTTCAGCCCTGTCTGTCAGTGCAGTACAAGAGCAACACAGAAAAAGTTCGCTGGTCTTCACCAGCACGTGATCTTATTGTAAACCCTCCTGCAGATACTTGAACAGGAATGCAGTTTGAAAGTAAAACCTCAAGTGTTCTCAGGAATGTCTAAGTGCACCAGTTCTCATAAGAAAAAACCTAATGCCAGTTGTTTTAACTGACTCTCACCTACGAGTGTCTCTAAGAAATATGTCCAGTTCTTGCACCTAGAGGCAAAAAACCCCACATTCAGCCCATTTCCTTACGTTATGCTGCACCAGGATTTAAAATACTTCATGATAAAGAAAAGCCTTCCTATCCTGCAGCTCCACTGATTTCTACCAGAAAAAAAAGACTTGTCTTTGTTCACCTCATGCAAAATTCACATGATTCTAGAACTGAAGTGTTCCCTTCACTTGAAAAGGGCAAAACCCTTGATTCTTATGAAGTCAAGTTACAGATTTCAGCAGAAAGCCAAAGAATTTAGTCTCATCCAAACACAGTCACTGGGTTTGGATCCATCCAGCCATGGTCCAGTTGATAATGATGGATTAGTGGCAAACAAATGTCCATTCCAGCACTGCTACTCCTGTCACATCTCTCTTCCTGGGCAGGAGACATCTCCTGAAGACATTACTCCATCCTCTTCTTAAAGTAATGTAATTTCAGAAGAAAACTGGATAGAAGCAATTCAAGATTAAACCATGAATTGAATTGCTTTTTTTAACCCCCGGAAATGAAGATGTTTAAGTCACTACCTGCCTCTTGGCAATAATTTACATGGCGAAGGATTACGTGGGGGTTTAATACCTGATTGTTTTTTAATTCCAAGTGAACTGTTGCCATGGCAATCCCTCCATGCAATGTAAGATCTATTATTTAGTTAAGTGTCTCCTAAAAGAAAAAGTCTACCCAGATACTCAGTGACAGCTTCAATGGGAGACCATAAGCTAACCTGCCCTTCTAAACATCTGCGCACTTGAGTCATCTCAAAACCTAGGATTTGAAAAGAGCAAGGTCAAGAGACTAGACCAGAACCATCAGCCACTTTGATTCTCTGCTTTACAACAAAACTGTCAAAGCTGATGCGTTTCTTGCATCATTTTCTGGCAGGGAAGCATTCTGCAGAAAAGGCTTTTGGTTTTAGGTGGTTCTTCTGTGTGTGTTTGGGGT
Organism: Ceryle rudis; assembly: GCA_033439905.1. NCBI lineage: Eukaryota > Metazoa > Chordata > Aves > Coraciiformes > Cerylidae > Ceryle > Ceryle rudis. The sequence goes on from JAAGNO010015840.1 coordinate 10,978, forward strand.
TTTTGTTTGATTGTTTAAATTAACAGCTTGACTTATGCAGTTACATCAAGAAAATTCCTTATCAACAATGACGATTTAACCCTCAAGAGGATTACAGTTCCCCTATCAGTTTATTAGCAGTAGCCTAGAAACACCCAGTTTATTATCAGGCACAGACTTCCTCCGGAACCAGCATCTGGAATAATAAATAACTAGGTTTTATGCTTTTACTTTTAAATGCAGAAGGTTGGTATTTGTCTTCCAAGACCATGAAGCAAACCTGGACCAATACAAACACACTCTATAAATTGACATGCTGAAAAAGGCCTTTGCTGAGCGTAAACATCACTGTGCTGTCATCACAGCACCTCTCCTGCCAGCCTCAATACTCGCACTTCATCAAAACTAATTGCCTTAACATTGCATGTTACTCCAAGGCTGTTAATTAGCAGCGTAATCATTTAGCTGGTGGCAAAAATCAAGTTAAGAGATTGAGTAATGTAGATTATTAAATAAAAAGTACCTAGAAATATAATCTATTATCATGGGATTCAGTGGGTAGGGATCATTTTGAAGCTGGGCGCTTGCTTACGTGCTGAAGCCCAGGGTCCTTCTTCTGACTGTCAGCTGGTACCTGCACACTCCCCAGGAAAAGGTGGCAAGAGCAACCAGAATCAACCAAATCCTCTTCTGAAGAGCGTGGCAGCTGGATGCATATATAAGAATGCTTGCACACGGTTGCGTTGATCTTTCTGTGTGCAAATGCTCAAAGTTAATTAAAAATGCTGTAAAAAAACAAAACAAAACAAAAATAGAGTTAAGAAATCTTACCCTGGGACCTGTAAGCCATTTAGACCTGATAGGAATTTTTTCTTCTTCCAAATGAGGGCGACTGAGAAATTCATTGTGGAAAGTTCATGTAGCTCAGCACAGATTCATACTTCACTCAACCTACGCATAGTACCCATGAATTTAACACTGTTTTACATGTTAGAGGAGAAAAGGGAAACGTGCGACCAGAAATTCATCTCAGAGATGCCAAGATTAACCTAATACAGTGGTTTTCTTAGATGTTCTGTTGCCCAGAGTAATTAAGAGTCACCAGGACAGGCCAGAGTCCCAACACCAGATTTTTTGCAGGATCACAAGTGGCATTTTTTTTTCCTTTTTTTCTTTTTTTAACACTAGACGGTTGCAGGGGTGGAGAGGAAAGGCCTCACTGACAGGGCCTTCCCAGTTAGAATATTTACAGACCTGCCCATATTTATATAAACATTTTAAAATGCCTTTCACGTTTTCCTTGATCTAAATAGATTACAATAAGCAAATGAACACTCTGCTAATATTACTGTGTTGCTCATGTTCTTTCATCTTTAAAGTCTCTTCTGTACTATTTCTACAACATGTAATTTTAATAATTTGTGGTGGAAGCCCTCTAGATTTCTTTGCTCAACCACACCAGCATTCCTTCACAGCTCCCAGCTCCCATTGCACCATATATATCAAACTACTCTTTCAACTCCTGCACTTCCAAACATTTTAAACACCTTAATGGCTTTTCTCAGTGAACCATAAAAATTATTTATAAATTCATTTTAAGACATTCATACAACGAGAAACTCATAACATGTCGTGAAATACAAATTATGTTTACTGGAGTATAAAAAAAAAATTCTTTGAGTCTATGTATATGTAATGAAGGAAAAAGCCAACTGCTTCTCAAAGTGGACTCTTATTATAAGCAATCACCAAATGCAAGGTGAGAAAGTAATGCATTATTTGCTCCAAAGTATGTTTTTTAAATAAACAGCTTGACAGGAAAAAGCAGTACCTTCTAGGACTTAATTTGAATTAAGCACATTTGGTGCAGTTGCAAAGAATAATCACACTACTTTATCCAGTATTTTTCACAACTAAGTAGCTGCAGCATCTGCTTTCCTCTACAGTTAATACTAACACCATGGTCTATTAATCTTTGTTACCTCTCTGCAACTGAGCAAGGGAAAAAAAAAAAAAATCACCCAACACTGACATTTCAGGGGAAGCATTTTTAATCAAGATTCATGCGTTATTACGGCTCCAGATGAAGGAGAGGTTAGTTTTTAAATGACTAATGGTATGTGAAACATGGACAGCTGGTAGTCATTTTGGATACCTTCAGCCATTGGAGGTGTAACTACACAAACAATTACATTGAATGAGCTATGTAAAATCGTAAAAAGTAAATTAAAAAAAAAATATATCTAAAAATCAAAACTTAAAAGTTCAAACTCTTCAAAATACAGCCAGCAGTTTTGACCCACCGGTCACGGAAATCGCGTGCCACACTTGCTCTGGAGGTTACTCTGCAGACAATTGAAGAGGATTCATTCCTTGAGCATGGAATTTTGCAGGTAAAAGAGGGTCTCTCTTTGGTTCTCACTGGTTCCAGCCACTCCTGAGCCCCAGGCTGCCCCATGTCCACCTGGTCACCTCTAGGATGTCACCTCAGGCCATTTTGTCATTTCAGGTCTTTTTCTAGCTCTGTAAGACATTCTCCCCTGTACCACACATTCTCTTTTCCTTTAGTCACTAGCACACCCAGAGTAAGAGGTGATGATTATCACCAGAGGACCCTTAAAGTGTGACTGCTTGGAGAGAGGGACCTGTATTTTTAGCATTGATGGACTGGGGTTCTCTTCTCTGTGGCAAATGGGTCATAACACCTCATTTCTAGTTTATAGCATAGTATTTCAAAGCAAAGCTTAATCTGCCAGATCCATAATGTACATTTTTAGTAAGATTCTTTGTGCAAGGAAAAAGACATAAACCAGCTGCCTTTGAATTCAGATGGAAACTCTGATGATCTAAATCATCCAAGCCTGGTATATAAATGAAAAGCAACAACCAGACCAGGGATTGATCCCTGGAGAGCTCACTTATGATTCGCTGTGGAAGATGAAAAGCTGTCTATGTAAACAAATTGTTTATGGTCTGTTAAGCAAAAGTAAAACCAATGGAGTGCAGCAGATGCAATTCCAGCTGAGGATTCAATCTTACAGAAGTGCATGGGTCTGACCCTGCAGCCCTTTTTCATAGGAGCTGTTTCCCTGCAGACACTGGAACAAGCAAGGACTGCGGTATTTGCCATCTGTGCCCCATCAGTCTCTAGTGAAAAGAGTCAACAGCTGGAGAAGCGCTTTGTGCTGCCATTTCAATGAACACAGAGAGGCTGCAGCCAAAGGCAAGCTCAGGAACTACAACAGTGGCATTCGATTCGTGGCTCGCGATCATCCAGCCAACCCTCGAACAGCTCTGGTCTGTCAGGTTCCAACCTGAGCTGCCTCCTCAGCAAGTTGATGGACAGCGAAGCAGGATCGCAAGGGAATGGCAAAGGTGACGAGGATTTAGGTTATAATTCTTATGAGTAACTTTACCTCTTTCCTCCCCACCCACACCACATCCCTTCAGTTCTCCGGGAAGGATACGGGGCACGTGCAGGTGAGCACACGGTCAAGCGAACGTGGGTTTCAGATGCTCTCACAGTGGCAGGTGTATAGAAACACTGCTGGAGATCCTTATGTTCTTTATAACCAACCCTGCCTGATTTTCACCAGCCTGTCATTTCTAGTTTATTTTCAGACATCATTACCTTCAACCTTGGATTTCTTCATTCACCTAAGGAGCTGGTATTTCCAAGGTGTGAACGGTGGCTGCACCACACTGAGCAAAGGCAGTGAAACATCTGCCTGCCGCGTACACGCTTGGGCAGGTCGGAGTTATGGGGATTCAGCTAATAACTCCCGATGGGCTTTCACACTCACCTGGCCACCCTTATGGCATCCTGCAGAGAATTTACCTCGGGCCACATTTGGCTTGGGTTTTAAAATTAACGAACCTTCGGTATTTCTTGTTTACAGGTTGATGATAATTGGCAATGCTATTAGACACCAAGAAAGGATAAACACACCGCCTGTCATAGCTTTAGGGAAGGAATAGATGATTGCATAACATAGATTTACAGGAAAAATAAGAACAACTTCAAGTCCATTCTCCCACTCATCATGTAACTGAGTTTTAGGGTTTGTAACCACCCCATGAGCGCTAATTAAACTGATCTCTGCAGATTTACACCGCAAGAAATATCAGCTTTGCTAGCTGTAGAGGTCTAAGTAGGTGTTTGGCGCTGGGAAATATTCAAACAGAAATCCAATCAAGTGTGAAAAATAGGACACTGGAAATAGAAACATATAACTGATGTTAAGTCATAAATAATAAATAAAACCAGGCAGGCATTGTTCAGAAATCTGGCCACCGAGCCAGGAAGAGTTTGCTTAACCCAGATAATTGTCTTTAGAAAAAAAAAAATGGCAAAGATTATGAAATCTGTAGCATTTTCATACTCGTCTGAGCTGTGCTCACACGTAAAACAGTTGTCCTAATTACTTCAGAAAGGGATAACATTTATTTCTAAACTAGTGCCGACAGCAGGCAGGGAAGACACTGGGCCAAACCAGCTCTTAATTCTCAAATGCATCTTTAAGAGCATTTTCTAAGCATCCATATCTCCAGAAGGAAAAAAAAAAAAAAAAAAAGACTCTTCATCACAGGACAAATCTGATCTTAATAAGCAGGAAATCATAGGAGCTTCCCACATCTGTTTTCCTCTTATTAGATTAGCAGTGGTGTCACATCCGATGTCATGCCATTATACACTGACCTTCAGCAACTCAGCAGATTTATTTTCTTTCGTTCTTTATTTTAACACCAAGAAAGCTTTTTTGGAAGCTGCTTTTCATGGTGAGGACCATAAATAAACACATCGTGTATGGATAGGTTTCTCTAGGAAGTGACAGAACTGCACTGAGTGGGGATCTGGGGAATCCAGCTCCAAACATCTTCACAGGATTCGGTGGGCATGACTCCAGAAGTCATTTGTTTGCAGCAATGCGGCTGACCTAGCTCATTTAAAATTCTCTCTGCCAGGCTGGTTCCGCTGGGATGGCATCTGGAATATAGGCAGTAAAGATTCAAGAGTGCAATACTTAAGTTGCCAGAGAAACTTAAACTAAGTGGTGAAAGATCAGGACTTTTATGTGGGAGATGTGCAGGAGGCCAGGTGGCCCTTAGACCTTTTTGAGTTGCCTGAAGTGAGACGTCATCAGAACCACGAACAGTAACAGCATTTTATTTCTTCTTCCCTTGCAAATGTGGAGCAGAGACAAAGAACCAGCAAACTCCCATCCTTCAGGCAAAGGGGGTTTGTTAATTTATTTTAAAACCAGAAGTTGCCATTCCACTGGAAATGGCAAAACATCCTGACTTCAAAACTTCCTCTCTCGCCACATACAAAGCAAACACATAAATTCTCCATGAAACAAGCAAAACAAATAACCCTGAGGCACTTGACTTCAGACACATCAAATCAACCCATTATATTCCCCATTCATTTAGAGAACAAACGTTTCAATTACATTTTCTAGCCTTATCAAAACATCCCAGTGATGTCACCATCTCATTTCGGTTGATTTGCATTTTCCAAGGGAAAATTTGTGTCTTAGGAAGTACCCAGCTCCAGCTCTTCACCATTACCAAAACCATATCTTAATGGCAGATACTCCCGAAATACTCCGAGCTCGACAGCCTGCTTTTTGAGCAGGTCAGCATTAATGCCATCTGTAATCTCACTTGCAAAAAAAACCCCGCTTTTATTTCCTACAGGTTTCCAACTGAGGTTCACAAAGAACTGATTTGTTTCATTGCTTCCTACAAGCTGTAGTGTGTAAACTCTGTTCACAGTGATACCAGTTCACAGCAGCGGCAGAACATCTGCTTAATTTCCGTGGACTTTAGATGAGGTTGCAGCACATGTTTGTCAGGGACGTCTCTCACTTAGACAAACAGCATTCAACAGCCCACCAAGTTCCTCCAATCCCTAACAAGCACTTGCTTTAAAAGCAATTTTTAAAACTATAATTTTGTGTGTTTAATTAACCACAGAGGGAGAAAAGGAGGAAGGGAAGCACTCCAAAAAAATCTAACAGAAACAATTGGGCGATTATGCAAGCAACTAATTATCTTCAGGAAAGCCGCCGTGAAACACAACCATCGAAATTTCCACATTCACTGCAGACATCCTAGAAAGCTTAACAGAAGGTCATGAATAATTAAGTCCTGACTTTTCCATGGATGCTTTAAGCTGGCAGAGCAGCCCTCAAAAGGCTTTAGCTACTGGCTGCATAAGGACAGGGACAGCCTGGTTTAGAGCAGGATCAGAAAATGGTTTGGGTTGGAAGGGACCTCAAAGATCACCTCGTTCCAACCCCCCCTTCCACAGGCAGGGACACCTCCCACTAGAGCAGGTTGCTCAGAGCCCCATCCAGCCTGGTCTGGAGCACACCCAGGGATGGAGCATCCACAGCTTCCCTGGGCAGCCTGTGC
>JAAGNO010015840.1:33383-45176 GCA_033439905.1 Ceryle rudis
AGGAGGAAGAGAGAAAGAAAGAGAAGGAGGAAGAGAGAAAGAAAGAGAAGGAGGAAGAGAGAAAGAAAGAGAAGGAGGAAGAGAGAAAGAAAGAGAAGGAGGAAGAGAGAAAGAAAGAGAAGGAGGAAGAGAGAAAGAAAGAGAAGGAGGAAGAGAGAAAGAAAGAGAAGGAGGAAGAGAGAAAGAAAGAGAAGGAGGAAGAGAGAAAGAAAGAGAAGGAGGAAGAGAGAAAGAAAGAGAAGGAGAAGAAGGAGAAGAAGAAAGAGAAGAAAAGAAAAAAGACAAGAAAAACCCCAACAACTCTTTGAAACTTCAGCAAATGTTTCATTCTGTGTCTCATTACAGCCATTTGCAGGAATTGGAAGTGACTCAACACTGCAGGGAGAAAGCCACAGAGTTGGGTCTGGTTCTTAACGAGGATCGCGGTCTTAGGGTTTCTTGTTAGATTTGTGCCCGAGATGCATTACCTTTGTAATTACGATGAAGAAGCCAGGTTCTCAAAGAGCGCGACGACAAAAACTCTACATCATTATTCTGCTGTAGTTAAGCTCAGGAAAGGGATAAAATAAGACACCCTGTTTTTCCATGAATGGCAGGTTCTGTCAGTTCACAGAGGGAGAAGGAAAAAAGCTGTCTCAAAATGATTATGCAAAATTCCTTGGTGGCTTGGGGGGAGGGACAGAAATGACATTAAGGTCATTTCATAAGACCTTGAATATTTTTAATTCAAAATATGTATCACATTTTAATCAAACCAGCTCTGTGCTATTTCTAGCCAAGTAATTTGCATTCTGGCTATGTCATGGGGGCAGTTATGAGTCAGCTAAGCTCTCTAATATAATAACTATCAGAAAATTGTCTTGCATTATTCATGTTAATTATGCTGAACCAAACACTGTGGACAGGAAAATGTATTTTCCATTGCAACATTTTCTGCCTGGTAGAGATTTTAAGAACTGATTGGACCAAGTTTCTTACTCAAGATTAAACCTTCAGACAAAAAGGATGTCAAATATGCATGTGCCTTGGCAAACAGCAATCTGCCTCTAGATTTTTGTTGCCTTCAGCTGGTATAGCTACAGTGTATAGATTTTCTTTCTCCGTATCAGCTAAAATAAAAATAAAAACCCCTGCCCTGAATTAACAACACACTCAACATTTACGGATGCCTGGATCCTTCAAAGAAGGCGTCTGTTAACAGGAATGGTCATTTTCCTGGCTTGTCTCCATTCCTGCATTCCAGTCAGCACAGTCCTTTGACTTAAAATTCAAACAAAATAACTGCCTTTCTCATAAGGAGCCTTCTTAAGTATCCCATTGCACCCTGTGACACAAATACAACATCTGTAGCTGTTTCTGCTTCTGCAATTCAAACCAACCTACCTAGAACAAGACAAGCCTTGTCTCATCTGCACCTATAGCACAGTTTTACTGGGAAACTAGCTAGAAAATATCCTCATAATGTATCCTATATGAAACACTCTGTACATCCACCCATCCTTCCTGCACCGAGACCATGCTCCACCAGCAGCCAGTACCAAACACAAAGCTTCAGATGGTGTCAGAAACCACGGTGGTGGGCAATTACCTGGGTGCCATCAAGTAAAGTCACTAATTCTTCTGTTCAGATTTTGGTTTGGGGTTTTTTAAATAAACTCTTAGTACTTTTTAATGTGTCTGTTTGTTTTGTTTGTTGGGTTTTTTTTTCTCATTGGTGTTGTGTTTTAGGTTTATTTAGTTCTAATTTAACAGACAAATTAATTGAACTCCCTTGGTTGCATGCAGAAATTTTCCTTCAAAGAAAAAAAAAAAGAGAAAAAACCTAGTATTTATAAAAGAAACCTGTTTTTAATAGCAGAACTGCAACCACCTCATGTATAAGGTGACATTTGTATTCCTATAGTCAAAGCATTATGAAAGTAACTGTCTGGAATGGCAGGGGAATTAATGGGCCAGTGAAGATGTGGGAGGAGAAGGGAAGAAAGGAGAGTGAAGGATTTAAATCCCCACCTTGTTTTTCCACACCTGTGACAAACCTCAGCACAGGAATCAGCTAACCAACATGCAGGGGCTGGGCTGGGCGAGCTGCTTTTAATTACAGAAAGTTGAGGAGGGTACGTCCCTTTTTCACACCAATCTACCACCAGTGAGTAAAATAATGAAATTCATCAACGTAAAGCCAGCCAGTTCACATCCATTTTGCCCCACAGATCTTCAGCAGCTCTCTTGAACCCCATTATCACCATATCCTTGAGGGTGTCCAACATAAAAGGCTATTAACTGCCCTTGTAGGTGGAGACCCGAACATAACCGCTGGCAGATTTATGCTACTGCAAATAAAGACACTTGATCAAGTTAGAGGCTGTGATCAGTAAAACAGATTGATAGTCTGAGCACACTTAACCCTAAAGGGCAGAGTGATAATACTTAGTCTTTATTACAGTAATTCAAAAGGTATGCTTCAGATAATTATAATTGGGAGGTTTTACGGAATTATAATTCAAGTTTCTGGTAAGTTTATCAGATACGTGTGGAGCCAGCAAGGTAACACATAAGCAACCTGCAGACATTCCACGGAACACGTGCGAATGGATGATGCCTACCAGTACCTTCAAAGAAGTCAGAAAGTGGGGTGGGGTTTTTTTTTCTTTTTTGGGTGTGATTTTTTTTTTTTTTTTAACAGAACAAAGCAATAAAAGACCTCCATTCTTTGTAGCCTAATACAAAAGAGACCATGTAAGAAATTCAGGAGATTGTGGTTTAGCCCTTGATTCAAGAAGCCTTTTAAGCATGTGTTTGCCCATGGCTTTCAACAAGGAAACTCACAAAAAAAAAACAAAACCAAAAACTTGGTGCATGAACTTGTCTTTGAATTAAGTTTTAATGATTATCTCGTTTTTCAGAGCAGGGTCTGCCAGGCCTGGGGGACAACAGGCAATTCCAAGAGGAGCAAACACCAGTATTTGATTTTAAGAGATGCAAACTAAAGGAAGGAAGAAGAAAAGCAGGAGGGAGCAAAAGGAAAAGCAGGAGGGAGCAAAAGGAAAAGCAGGAGGGAGCAAAAGGAAAAGCAGGAGGGAGCAAAAGGAAAAGCAGGAGGGAGCAAAAGGAAAAGCACAAACCTGACATACAAGAATGGGTACACATGATTGAACTTACACAGGTATAGAAAACACAGCTTCCTCCTTACTGTCTATTGGCAAAGTCTGTTGCTTTTACCTCCATGGGAAATAATTGTACCCAAACTGACATCATTTTTTTCAAGCTAGACTTACTGGTATTTTCCCCATTCATCATTGCAATTCCCTAGCCAGGCATCACCAGGAGGATACCTAAGTATCCCCTATACTACACCCTTAATTGTGTTTAGAAGAAAAACTGGAATGTTTGCTGAAGAAAGTTGCAAAGAACATACCTTTGCTGGAGCCAAGCTCTCTCCTAAACACCTACCAGCTGGTAAGTGCTTTGTCACTGCTTTCATTATTTCCTTACTTTGTGTCTTGACCCTTGCTGGAGAACAATACTGGTTTATACCTTTGTCTTCTCTGAGCTGTGTGTACCCGGCTGCCGTGTAGGTTCACGGGCGCACAGACCTCCCGAGCCCAACTACCAGCCGCCACAATTACCCCCAGCAACAATATACCAATTATCAGGCCAACTATAGATGTAGTAGTAATTCTTAAGGTCTTCAATAACCTTTTCAATAACTAAATAAAAAAAGAAGGTCAGCCAATGCTAATTAAACGTAACACTGCTTTGTACAGCAAAGGCAAAAGAAGAAGCAAGCCCATTAATGAGCTAACAAAATCAGAATTAATGGGTTTATATAACAGAACCTCTCAGTTATTTTACAGTAAGTGTCACCAGCAAGTTACACAGACTGAAGTTTACAAAAAAATAATAATTCTTGTCTAAATGATGATGAATTTACTATAGGAAACTATAAATCAATCTTTGGGTACTGATGGTAGCACAAACTGCAAAACCAAAACTTATAAATCAGTCTTAGTTTCCAAAGACTAAGTTCACTGCATCTATCTCCACTCATTGTTCCCTCTATAAATCTCTTTTGCTAAGAGCAAGATCAGGTTTCCCAGAGGCATCATTTACTGTTACAAGTTCCATCCTTCAGCTGATTTTGAGCACAAAATTATTCCAATTTAGGAAGTAATTCTTTAAAAAGTTTGCAGCTCAGTTTTTCAAATAAACCAAAGCTTTAAACAAATTAGACTTGGACATCCAGCTCCAACATCCCATTTGTGTTCCTGAAAGATCTCAGACTTCCTTTCCCTCCTCTGTATTTCCTTCTGTTATTTACCAGACGGAGAGTCACACTTCACCCAACTTGTATTTTAAACATATCTCTTACAGTTCATAAGCAGGGTTATATATACACCAACAAGAGACGAGGAAGCAGCGCAGAACTTGGAGCCAAATCCTAAACTTGCAGCTGTCCAAAGCCGGAGTTTATTTCTCCTTTTTGCAGCTGACACTCACAGCTGCAAACTCTGTTTCAACTCCTCACTAAAGTTCTCTACAAATATATTTTAAAGTGCTAGGCCAGGAACCAACCTGAGCCAGGGAGGGGACGGGGAGGGATGGAAAGAGACTAAGTGATTCCATTCAAATCACACAATATTTACCCTGCGCCACGAACTCCCACCTACGAATGAGCTGATTTTGGTACCAGGTTTGCCCAGGTGTCTCTACATCATGGTTCCCTGGGTGGTTTTTAATATGTACGCTTCATCCCAAAGCTCCTTGTGGTGTGAACTACTTATTTAGGTCGTAAACTGTGAGGCAAAAGCCAGCCCACATTTTATACTCACTTATCCAGCCATGCCCATGCGATGAACACGGAGATTCTACCAGAGTAAAATGACTAAATAGTAGGAAAAAAAGAGAAAAGAGACTTTTCATCCTGTGTGTCTCATCACAGCCAACTTCTCAACACTGTGGCGGCTGCCTTGGATGAATGGCAATGCAAAGTTTGCCTTCCAATCACAGCAAACTGAAAATGTGCCACTTTCCTTTTGAGCTGTGACTATTTAAACACCCCATCGCTGTTACCAGTCACTCTGGGCTGAAACACATGCTCCTTTGTCTTCCTGCATTGCACAAGTGGCTGAGTATTCTCATGAGGCTACAGTGAGCACCTCTGTCCAGATGAAAATAAGAAAAAAAAAAAAAAGGTAGTTGTTTCTAAAATACTGCTATTGGGAAAGCCCAACAGCATTTTCAAAACAGCAGAGCTTCATTGGAGGAGACAAAGATGAGATGTGACAATTACTGCAGAACCATCCATCGCAAGGACCGCTCCACAACCTAAAAATGTCAGCTCTTGTCATGTTCCTGACACTGCTGGTGATTTTAATTGCCTTTCGTCCTTCTCAAGTGAACGATAGAAAGGACAGGTGGAATATTAGATTTTAAGCCTCTGGAAGTTTAGTCCAACAAACATAAAACAAATGTAAAATCCTTGTCGTGTCCTTTGCAGCACAGTGAGGCTGTTGAAGAGCAAGTTCACAAACAGAGCCAAGAGAGAAACTTTTAATGGGACAGTTTTGTCCCAAACTCCTTGAAATGATAATAGTCAGGGCTGTTCTACTTCCCAGACCTTAACCACCGGCACTGTTGCAGGAGAGATACAGACTTGAAGTGGCTTTGAATCAAGGTTTACCTGCAGCACACACCCAGATTGTGTCAGATTAAAGGCAGAGTCGTAGCACAATTTATTACACGTACGCAGTGGACGTGCCAGCAGCAGATGACATCTATCCTCTGAAGAATACAGTGGGATGCCTGGCACTAATGGGTCACATACAATCTTGGGATGAATTTCTCATTTCCTTGATGTTTATTATGAAGAAACATAGCAGCAACTGGATTTCCTTTTTTCCTGTTTCTCCCCTACACACATGCAGAGAACTTCTCTGAAGTTACTCATGCAATTTATTTGCAGAGGTTAATTCAGGACAAAAGTCCCAGGAAGCAAATAGCACAGAAACTACCAACATATTCTCTTTTTTATTGTTTCTGACAATCAGTAGTAAAATGTGTTGCTGCTACCACGGGAGCCAGTTCTAGCATTACTCATTTTACATTAGGGTCCAGAAGAATAAATCCTTCCAGAGCTCTTGCTGGCATTAAGCTAAAACATAAGTCTGGATTTGTAAAGGAAATGTATTAAACAGATGAAACAGCAGAGGAATACAAATTTGAAGGAGCAGACAGACGTTGTGTCTTCCTTCCCAGTATACTAGTAAAGAACAAACAGAAGGCAACCGCATGGAAAGAGCTGAGCTGCAAATAACTTCATCAACTCATATATAAATGTACGATCCTAACGATGAGAAATACATCACTGTACTCCACTGTGTTCTAGCTAGATTCTGGAGGTTTCTGCAACAGCAGATAAAGTGACCTCCAAGAGAGCAACTCCACAGTTTGGGTACAAACTGCCCAAACCTAGTTTCTCACAAAAAAGTAGAGCATACAAAGAGCAGAAGAGAATTTTTCTCTGACAAGCACGAACGCAATGCAAAATGAGGCCTTTGTCATCCTGGACAGGGTAGAGGAACTTGTAGTGAAGAAGCAGAGAGAAAATAAAAGGCAAATACTTGGACAACTGGGTGAACGGGTTCAATTACACTTTTTGAGTCTGGGGGAAAAATAACTGAGGAGAAGATGGGCCACAAGTGCCTTTCTTGCTAGTTTCACAGACACCCTAGCCCAGGCCTTTTTGTGACAATATCATTTAGCCTTGTCAAGTAAGGCTGCTCAAGGCTGAAAATTGATCTGCAAACCTTCAGTGCATCAAATTAATTGTTCTTTGTAAGGCCCTTATCCAACCCTCCTTAAATATTTGATTATTTTCTGCTGTTAACAGAGACAACATTATCTGCAAAGAAAGATACAGCTCCTCTTGGATGACTGCCCATCAAGGCCTTCCAAAAGCTTTATAAAACAGTCACACAAGCCAAGCGAGCATATGGGTAGCAGTGGCTGAAATGCACTTCCAGAGAGCTCAGGACCAACGAGCCAACCACAACTAGAAGCGTGCAGACCAAGAACATCTCCTTTTATAAGGTGTTTGCTCACCAGCAGTAATAAAGCGCATCCCTTTTCTGGCTACGATAGCAGAAAAACTGCTCTAATAAGCTGACATAGATCACCAGCTGATGATCCAGCTTTCTCTATCCATTCCCTCCCTTGGACAACCCAAATCCATCCACCACTCCACCAGCACTGAGAAGTGGCAGAGCAACCTGTCCAGCCCACAGTATTCACAGGCAGCACTTGTCTGCTGTGAACATTCAAGAACAACGTGACAATGCTTGTGACATCCCAGATATGCTGAAAGACGTGACAGCCAGTCTAACCCAGGCCTACAAGGCAGGACTTGAAGCTTTCAGCAAGCCACCGCCACCCACACACGGTTTGTGCATCCAATTTCCCTGGCCACATTCCAAGAGTAACAGAAGAAATTAAGCATTCCCCCCAGATCCTGCAGAAAAGGTGCTTTTCACATGTTTTCGACTACAACAGTCTTGCACCTTCCTTCACATTTGGAGAAAAAAAAAATACCAAGCCTTGTTTATAGCACAAGATGTCAGCGTGGGTGAGAAATCCATTGTCACTTCTACCACCTGCTCCTCCAGGCCTGATTCAGTGGTGAATCCCGAATCCAGCAAGCGCTGCTCGAGGTCTCGATACGCTCTTTGGCAAATCTTACCATCTTGTCCATCAGCAACGCAACACAGATGAAGTGAACTTCATCTGAGCGCCGGGTAGGAAGGCGCGACCCTCCCCTAGAGAGTATTTTTAAAAATACAAAACCCCTTCAACAATTAATTAGCATTCAGACCTCATTCAATGCAAAGAAATTGTTTGTAGAACAGAATTTTGCCCTCTGTACCTGAGCAGGAGGCTCTACTCATCAGTGTGCTCCCCTGACAGTTGGATTCAACAGCTGTATGCTCTTGATGTTCCTCTCTTATGCAAGAGCTCAATTTCAAAACCCACAATATTTAGGATGGTATTACATGAACAAATACATTATGTTGAAAGGTTGGACTAGATGGTCTTGAAGGTTTCTTCCAACCAAAGACATCATGTGATTAATGCAGAAAGGAGAAGTGTTCTATTGAATTGAATCAAAATTACATGAGCTGAACAGGGGATACTTGGAATACATTGCAGAATATAGGCAAACCAAAAGGAAACAAAAAAAAAAGACTAATAAAACTAAACAGTAGCATTTAACTGTTTCTGAAAAAAAAAAATAAAGACTCTGCTCAAGAGGGAAATTATAAACCCAAGCACTACAGTTACTGTTTGCAGAAACACTCATGTTTTAGTCAAAACTTAGCTTATTTCCAGCTACTGAACTGTGTCATACATAATTATAGGGCAGAGATTCAACTACACTGTATTTGCTTCACTTAATACTATATAACATTAATGTGGCCCAACACACAAAACAGTGTTATCGGGAGAAAACAGATTAGGAGTCCCCTGCTACAGTATTATTGCAAACGACAGCGGTGTTTTACTGGGACTTGCATGAATAGCAGCCATGGGTGATCATAAAGAAGATTTGCAGGTACGAAGGGGTAACCGCTATGTCTGCACATGGGGTAACTCCAGAAGGACTAGATATTGAAGGTATCAAAGCTCTAGATAGGAATGGGTTTATTATTTAATATCGCCCCCGGCCCCTGCAGGAATAATCAAAGTGGAAAATTCTATTAAAAAAAAAAAAAAAAAGAGTTCATTTGAGCTGGTGAAGTTGCATTTGTCATTTAAGCAAAGCTTTAAGATCAGACATTTTTAAATGATAGGGAACCAGCCCCAGCAAGACCAGGTGAGCACACAAGAGCACACAAGGGTAGTGCAGCCCTTTGAACCCCCAAATCTCAGGCTGATTCTCTTTCCTGCTTGCACTAAAAGCTTCATGGTGCTGAAGCTACTGGTTTTGTCCAGTGTCTAATGCCATGAGCCTGGAGACTGCCCTAAAGTAGAGAAATAATCTTGGCAGGAAAAGATAACCAGCCTTGACTTGTGTGTAAACCTGCTGAAAGGAGAGTCACTGGCACAACTCGAAATACAGGCCATGTTACCAAATTCACTCATTATTGATATAAATACTACTTCTGCACTCTTCAGATGTCAGCATTCATACTTCAATTGCTTTTTTAATCAAGTCTCCTTCCAAGTTGTGACACGACAGATTATTCTTTGATAAGACAAATGAAGGGCTGTACCGACTTCCGAAGCATCGCAGTAAATGATTCTGTTTACTTTTTGAGCTGTGTTTGTAAAATGTTATATTTTAGACTCGATACAGTCAGGCTGCTAGAGAACTCAGAAATATTCCTCTTAATAGCACAGCAGCATTTCTTTGAGCCTGCTTGGTTATGGGTATTTACACCTTTGACTCACCAACTGTGCTTCCCTTATAGTTCTTTAAAATAAATTAAATTGCAGCGCAGGATAAAGAGGGCACAGCTGCGGGCTGCAGCCCTCAGATACCTAGGAACATATTTTGACTTCAACTTCATTTATTTCTGATGGAAGCTGCTGACATCCTATTTGTGACAGACACCTGTGTGTAGCATGTCCCTGTTCTAAAAGCTCCAGCAGACCTTGAAAACATCTCGTACCGAACACCAGCGCTAACAGCTTCGGAAAGCTTTTTTTGTGCCCTTTGCAACTCGGTCGTAGAGGAAATTTCATGTGCTGCATTACCAAAATCACTGAAGGGGAGACTCCAGCCATTCTCTTCAGCTGACATTTTCAGATTTTTATCTGCAGCTATGGTTGTTTGCATTATAACGTCTACAGTTTAAGTATCTGCACAAAGCTTTACGGCCGTAAGAATAAACAGCATGCAGGTGCTTTATCTCCTGTTCTCTCCCCAGCTATCTGACAATATTGCCAAGGATAAAAGGATTAATGCACAACTGCCTCTGACACAGATGGGAAAAAGACTCAGACCCTCTACTCGCAGTGAGCAACGCCCAATTAGAAGGCCACTGAAGGCACACAGAAAGTCTTCCTCCTGGGCAGGGTATTAAAAGCCAAGCTATTGAAAAGCTGGAGAAGGTATTAAACATCTCCATCCTCTGATCAATGCATACATTCCCACCTCAGGGTTCTTGCAAGACAGCCAGATCTAACCATACTGGCCTTGCCAGACTGGGTAAATCCAAAAGCAAATTTTATTGCTGCGCTGCAAAAATGGCAGGGTGAGCAGATCTTTATCTGTGTAGCAACATGATAGCTGGTGGAGCATTTCACAGCCTGCTAATAGAGTCTGAAAACAGGAAGAGGTTGGCTGGGTTTGTTTTTTTTTTTCTCCTAACTCACTCCGCTATGAATTAATACAATTTAATGAAGCCAGTGATGTGTTGTAGCAGATCATTCAATGGGTTATGTTTAAAGTTCAGCTCTCTATAGCCCTCGGTTCAGCTTTGTCCACAGCAAACATGAAGCAGACTAAGCAGGCAGCACAGTTCCTGTGGAGCTGTGCCTTCCCAACTCACCTTTATTAAAAGAGAAAGTATTGAATGCATCCCCAGCCTTGACAAGGTGTAGTGAATGAGGTGATAAATGTTAATGGAAGTAGCTCTGCTTCTTACAATGGCTTCATTATTAGCATCAAACAATGCATTAACATTTGTTTTATTAATGGAAAAAATATAGCTTAATAACCTAATCCATTGCTAGCAGAGCAATGCAGAGCTTAATCAAAATTGTGTTCTTTCAGATTTATTTTTTTTTATCAGCAAAGCAGACCATCCTATACTCAGGCTAAACAATTGTATCTGTAATCATCAAAATTTACTATATCCCCTCCATTACTTGCTTTCCCTCCAAAGCAATACCTCTGCAATGTTTAATTATGCAGCACATTACAGATCCATCAACTTTACAGCAGAAACCAGTATATATATAAAGAAATCTTGCCATTGTGAGCAAGGATATTTTTTATTGCATACAACCTAAATAATGTAACATGTTATTTGGGTTAGTTACCCAGCAAGACTTAGATTTCAAGACTCATTTCTTTTAGAAAGGCTCTGTCTTAAAACTGGTCTTGCATTAAAGGTACACAAATACACATTCTGCTTTGACAGCCACATTTACATCCACTCCCATACCAACAATATGAACTGACACTTGCATCCAGCAATCTTAATGGCATCCAGGTGGCTATCAGTAAATTATCAAGGCATGGGTTGCGTTGTCTTCCCCCCCCCACCCCGAGAGAAAAAGATGCACCATTAATTGGGAGTCCTCTACTAGCAGCATTTAGTCCCCCTCCTGGCCACAGCATGTGTCGCCTTGAGGAAGCCACTTCTCTAAGCACACAGTTCACTTGTAAACAGAAGTTACAAAATAAGACTTGCGGTGTGGGGGATTATCAAACCAAACACTCCAAATAAAACCTTGAACTACTTCTGGCTCTACTAATCAATGGTATTTCTATCTTACCATGGATTTAGGTTTCATATAGGTATTTTTTTTCATGTGTCCCCATGTGGGATCGCTCAGACTCAAGGCAGAGCCAAAGCCCTCTGTGCTTTAACACCAGGTCAACCATCCTGAGTTGAAAACCAAACCAAGACAGATACCACAGACAGAGAGATTCAAGTTTGCATAAATTGCTTCTCAGCTTTCCTCAGAAGCCAGGAAAAAATAGAGAAAAACTGCACTGGCCCAGGCTGCCCAGAGAGGTTGTGGAGTCTCCTGCTCTGGAGCCTTTGCAGCCCCAGCTGGATCTGGTGC
>JAAGNO010015841.1:0-16070 GCA_033439905.1 Ceryle rudis
TTGCTCACCAACAGCCCGTGGATGCACCCACAGACCCCAGGCATGGGTGCGAGGGCAGCATCTCCACACTGGGATGGGGATCAAAGCCCAGGGCTCGGGCTGGCCGTGCTGCCAGCCCAAACACCTCAGCTGTGCACAGAGGCCACGCAAGTTTCTGCCTCTCTTACTCATACTGGCAGCTCACATGTGCTTATTATATTTCAAATAATAGAGGAGCTTGCACAGCATCCCATACAACAGGGGGTTTGACCGATTAATTTATGGCTTCGAAAGCAGTGGGTGTTCAATTCCACCCTGTTCCTGGGGTTTCTGACAAGCTACTCTGGGTGCTGCAGAACCAGAGCTCAGAGCTTTTCTCCTTCTCTTTATGTAATTTTGAAACCAGTGCGTGCCTCATATTCACAGCTAGCTGCTGGGTGTCATGTCTGTGGCTGTATCCTTCAAGACTGCTTTAAATACCAATGTCTCACTTAGCCACCAACTCCACCCACTGTTTTTAAGTGGCTGGATCAAATTTAGGAGCAGTTTTAAGTTCACAACACAGTTCCCTGCATCTCCTAGTGCGGAGACCGCTTTCTGAGAGCCACGCCTGCAGCTCCATCCTACCCAGCCCATGGGCAGCTGGGGCCTTGTCCAGGTATCCAGTGTGAAACCGGGGGGAAACTGCCCAGACTGCTGTGTGGCCACACAAGTTATGCCTGTGTTATCCATAAGCAAGTAGATCAAAGTGGGAGAGAGGTGACCCCTCTAGGGCCTCAGGCACAGACACTGATATACTGGAAAGGTTTATTTATACTCTCCCGCCTTGAGGATTTGTTTCACCAGCAACCATCTTCTAGCCCCTTTCCCCTTTAACAAGACAAAATGTATATATTTCTGCTTTGGAATTAAGAGGAGTGACATTCTTGTCCCCTATCGCTTTCCAAATGAAGCTCCTGAAAGCTTTTTTTGAAGCTTCCCAGTTGCATTTCCAGACCTGCTCCCCCTCCGTGCTCTGGAGAAATGGATTAAATGAGCCCTTTGAAGTGCTGCTGCCCGTGAGCTGCTCTGGGGCGAGTTCAGCTCAGCTTTTTGTCATGTCCTAGGAGGAGGACAGCGACCACCACTTGCCTTCTGCAAGCCGTCCCATCTGCCCAGGACCCTGCAGTGGTGCACAGCCCATGAGCACCAGCAGTAACACTGCTCGGGGGTGGTCCACCCTACCTCACCCACAGGCCAACAGACCCTTGACTTGGTGTCACCAGATCTGCAAAGTCTGGCAAAAACTCCCAGGACCGAACCTCACGCACTCGGGCCAAACGCTGCCGTGGGGCAAATGCTGCGTCGCATGTGCGAGTTCCCCGCACGAGGAGCCTGGCAGCCGGCACTGGCCAAGCCCCCAGCGTCCCCCACCAGCACATTAAAGGCCTAAAAGCTGTCAACCGTTGCACAACAGGCAAGTTTTAATAT
The DNA here is from genome assembly GCA_033439905.1 of Ceryle rudis. NCBI lineage: Eukaryota > Metazoa > Chordata > Aves > Coraciiformes > Cerylidae > Ceryle > Ceryle rudis. Next base: position 1,450 of record JAAGNO010015841.1, read on the forward strand.
TGATAATATTCATCTCCAGCCATTTCTAGTTAATGGAACAAAGCAAACTGTCGAGAAAAATGGGAACATTACAGTAAAAACAACAACAAATTAAACTCTAATGCAATTAGATAGCAATTAGGGATCTATCCTCTGGGAGCGTTTTGTAACTCTGGGTCTCTCTCAAAATCTGATCTCTTTGCAACTTTATTTCTTTCTAATTAATAAATGAAGAGGTGAATGGCATGGCTCCCCCCCAGCCCCCTGCAAAATGCCATCTCCTGCTCTGCAGGAGCGGGAGGCAGTGGCAGGTAGAAGTGTTCACACCTCCAAGCTGAGGAGAAATGCAGCTGTCAACAGAACGAGGTGCAAAGGCAGGGAGAACAGAAGTCACCACCCGTGTCTGCGGCAAGGTGACCAGAAATGCGAAGACCCAAATGTTCTCGCGCAAGAGCCAGGCTGAGCGGGCACGAGCAGACAGCGGAGCATGAGCAACCCTGGAGAACCCTTTGTTTTCCTGCACACAGCTCCCACAGGAGCCACAGCCCAGGAAAAATATGAATTTAATTCCTCTTGACTTTTTAAGCTTGCGCACATATGTGCCTACAGATAAGCACCCGCTTAACCAAATCGCTCACGTAGCTGCAGAAAGGAGCAGGATGCTGTCAGCAGCCAAGGGTGGCAGGGGCACCCATGACCTGCACACTGCCCAGGCTCGCCACTCAGACACCCCAGCAAGCGTGGAAAGGAACATTTGGCAGGAGACATCGTGTCCAGTGCCAACAAAGCTCCCGAGAATTGCAGGAGAACTGAAACGAAGGGACAAAGATGCCCCGTCCCATTAAGCCTGTGCCTCTCCAGTCTCATCCACAAGCTGCCTGAAGGTCACAGCTGCAAAACCGACAGAGCAAAGCCTGGCTCTGTTAAACCTTCCTCCAGGGCATGCAAACACAGCAAACACTCTCCACGGGGAGAAGATGGCACGGTGGGGAGGAAAGCCTTCCTCCTCAGTTCCTGAGGCTGCTGCCATTCCCGGGGGCAGTCCTGTCTGCACTACCCGACTCCTCTTGAACTCCTTACCTTTCAGAAAGGGATGTTTTTCACACTTTGTAAGGTATAATAAAACTTCCATATGTCCTGCTGCCTCCCTGGCAGCTGTCAGGGAGATGACTCCCTCTGCATTCACCGAGGAAGGCACCTGTGCAATGGAGGTAGGTGCCTTGACCTTCATCCGTTTCTGTACCCAAATCCACCCTTGGGAACACCAGCAGCCCCATTTTGGCCTAGAAATTGGCCCAGTTCTGATCTCTCAAACCAGTTCTGGATCTCAAGTCACACCTCCTTCCTTGGGAGCTTAACCCAGATAAAGTGAGACACCCAGATCTGACAGTGCCTGGGCCACCACCCAGTGCAGGGATCAGCCAGGACCAGCCCCAGGTTTTTTGTTTGTTGAAAGGCTTGGGGATTTTTTTTTTTCCTCCCTCCCCCATCAAAACCCCTGCAGGGAGGGATGATAAATTTGTAACTGGACCACAGTGGCCACAGCATTCCCAGGTAAATCTCCGGGTGCGTAGAGGGGAGTTCATTGGTGCAGTGCCACTCTGAGCCATAAACCCCCCAGACAGAGAAAGCTGTGAGTATGGAGGTAGGTCAGCAAGCATCAACTGGCTGCAACAATCCCTTTGCAAACTGGAAGCAGCAAACCAACCAGTAAAACATCTCCACACACGGCCAACACCTTCTCAAGAACGGCCGGTCAGCAACGCCGTGAATTGCTGGGGAGGCCTCTCAGGGGTATGTGCTCTGTGGCACACTGGGGAAAGGGGAAACAGAGCAGCACTTGGCTCCTCTGGGGTTTTCAGCACAGGAGAGGGCAGAGCAGGGCAGGAAAGCCCGAGGGAGGATGGTGGGTTACGAGAGGAAAGTTGAGACAGTGCAACTCAGAGCAAGGGGAAGCGACTCCTGAGAGGCGCTCACCCAAATCAGCCAGGTACACACAGACGTGCAGTGCAAACTATGTACAGACAAGGATCCATTATCTGGAGTAACTTGGAATAATCAGACAAAATGTGTTGGGAAGGGTGGAAACCAATCAAGTTTTGGAATAGTCTCACCCCAGGTGTGGCCAGCAGGCAGGATTCTCCCCAGGGAAAGGGATGCAGGAGATGCCAGGGCAGGTACCAAGGCACTGGGATTAGGAGCTTATAATCGACAGGTCTACTCTGCTCTGGGCACAATAAGGGATTTCTGCCCTCTTCCTTCTGGTAAAATCAGGGGTAAGGACCCATTTTCACTGTAGAAAGCTCCTGTGCTCCCTCTGCCTCCTGTCCCTTCCTACAGTAGATGAGTCACTGTCTAGAACCTTGATAAAAAATTTTGGAAGAGGTATTTTGGTCAAGTCCCTGCCGTTCCCTGCCCAACATCGCAGTGCAAGGAGAAGTGACAGGAGATGCTCCAGGTCACCGTTCCTTTTCTGGGGAATGCAGAGAACCTCAAAACTGAAACCCCTCTGCCCAGCATCCCCCTCTCCAGCAGCATCTCCTGCTCCCCTGGGCTCACCTCGTACGTTCCCTAGCCGGTTGTTTGTGTTTTGCTGATGGGTTGCACGTGCTCATGCGAGAGCCAACAACACAATCTCATGCAGAAATTGCAGACTGGTGATTTTTAACTGTCTCAAGGCTTTGCAAACCTTGATCTTCACCCAATACTGCACACTAAGGTCACTTCAGCATTAGAGGAGGGGGGAAAAAGGAGCATGTGGCTTCTCAAAGGGCAGCAACTGGAGCACGTATATCATCAGGGGCTGAGGGGACACTACCCAGGTCTGGTATCACTAATCAAGGGATAGAGATCACCAGCAATTCAGTCAGCTCAAGGGTGAGTGATTAGAGATCTCTCATGCAGCCCCAAACAGCAGTCACCTTTCTCCTAGTGCATAGGGACAGCTTTTGCTTGGCGCTCAGGCCTACGGACAACTGCAGCGCAACATGTGGGGCCAGCCAGCCCCATGGAGATGCCAAAGTGATCCCCTTCACAGCAGCACAGGCTGGCAGCTGTTTTCACATGGGTGCTGCAGTGAGTTGGGCCAGGGTTGTGCCCAGTGACGGCAGCCCCAGACCCTGTGCTCAGCTACCTCCCTGGAAACATGCTTTTGCTCTCTCGGTGATGCTGACTTGGGAAGTTCTCCAAACTTCCCAAACAGCTGAGAGAATAGGCTTATTTTCCCACATCTGCAGGCATCCATGCTCGCATCCCGTGGCCCGAGGAGCTCCCCTTCCCACGCTGAGGTGGGGACACCTGCACAGAGTCAGTTCAGTAAAAGCACCCCGAGTTTCCCGAGGGTCCAGCACAGGAGCTACCTCCCGGGGGATGCTCGCCCCGAGGGCCCAGCCCAGCTCACAGTGTTGCGTGAAAACTCCACCGGTAAAATATTCCAGCACCTGGTGTGGGGCTGAGCACCGGTCACCTCGGGCCTCCCGGCCGCGGGTCCAGGACTGGCACAGCCCACACGGGCATCGGCTCCTGGCCGCGGGTCCGAGGCTGGCACAGCCCACACGGGCACCGGCTCGGGCCCCCATGTCGGGCTGTCCCTCCGGCAGCAGCGCCTGCGGTACCAGAACGGCTCCGGCAGCCTCGCCGCCCCTGGCAGCTGATCCCAGAGAGCACCGCAGACCAGCTCCCGCCGCTCTCCCGCAAACACCGCTATTAGACAGCTCGGATTTCCCAGTAAACTTTCCTCCAACTCTAATCAACAGATTCATGCAACAAGCCAGGCGCGGGGGGCCGGGTCGGTACCTTGTGCCCCGGCGGGGCTGGGCGCCGAGGACAGCGAGGCGGCTCCAGCGATGCTGCCGGGGAAGGCGCACGCTGGGGCTGCGAGCACGGCTCTCCTTTCCCCCACCAGCTCTTCCAGCAGCCCAGGCCAACTGTGCTGGGAAGGCGCTGGGCGATGCTCGGCTGCGCTCCAGCTCCACCCCTAGCAGCAGCGATTGGCTCCGCCGGGCTCTGCAAGGCTGCACTGGTCCCAGCAGCCTCCCTCCGCATCCTGCTCCTACTATCACCAAGAGCTTCCCCAGGACCGATTCCCACGGCCCGAGACAGGCCCTGGGCTGGGACGGGCTTGGCAGGTCAGGAGAAGGCAGAGCTGCCCGACACAGGCAAAACCAGAGCGTCCGAGAGGGATTTTCCTCGCTGTGGAAATAAAAGGATGTGCAAATCTGAGTTGCAGGGCAGAGGCTGTGAAGGATATCACAGGCTCCAGAGGAAACATTTACTGCCAGATTCATACTTTTGCAGATGTTGTGTTTATTTGAATACCCTGGATTTCTGTAGCGGGCACACATGGTGCTGCAGGGAGAGCAGGAGGCAAGACCCCCTCGTGGGGATGAAGGGCAAGAACAGCTTTCTCAAAGCTGTGGCCAGAGGAGAGCAGATACCGGCGGGAACGGGACAGCCAAAGGGTAGTGACAGCCTCCCTGAGGCAGGACTCGATGGGACAAAGCCGCCAATGAGTAAGCGCCCAAGGCCAGGGGCAGAGCAGAGGAGGCAAGTCAATAAACAGGGGAAGGAGAAATCAGGGAGGTGCAGACCCCTACAAACCATATGCCAGGAGGAGACAATCCGCAATACAGCGCCACACACACACGCCCAGGAGTCTCTAATGCCCAGCCAGGCTTAAAGCAAAACAATCTCCCCACTGTGAGATCCAGTAACACCTGAATCTAGAAAGAGAGTGGACCTTCCTTATTTTTTGTGCAGAATATCCTCCAGGCAAAGTCACTTCAGAGTTCAGGGTGAAAGTGCTGAAAACCAGGGTGTAGACAAGCACAATCCCAGCACAAGGCTTCAGAGGCAGTGTCGTCTCGCTGCCCTCCTTTCTGCTCATAGTGACACGCGAGCAAGGACTGGCTTGGTACCACAGAGGGTTTCTGTCCCAGCTAAGGGGCTGTATCTGGAGTACCTTTAAGAAGCGGTTTTATTTAGTTTGATTTGTTTCTATTTAATATACTTTGCAGACAGTCTCAGAGATTTTGTTTATGCAAAGTACCTGGCTGAGCCACATTACTGCCCTTTTGCTACCGAGTATCTGAAGCCTCACCTAAGTGATGAAATGGACTTTAAATCACCCTCCATCACACAAACATTACAAAGAAGAGAAAAGACTTCACCAGCAATTTTTCCATTTCCAGCCTAATCTGCTTGACAGCAGTTTTACAAACTATCTGAGCTATGATGCTTCATGACCCTGCTTGCCTCTTTAGCTGTTAAAAAAAACCCCACCAAACCTGCTAAGGAGCATTTAAGCCATGCATCTAAGCCTCCAAAATTGACACAAACTCCTTAGAGCTGCCACCTGGAGCCTCAGATACTTCAGTGCTAAGAAGGGCAGATCAGACGGTATGTGCAATGAAGCAGCTGCCATCCAGGGAAGAGACGCTTCCTAAATCACTTCATTGCCTGTTTTTTATGGATTATATAATTTCTAGGAGCATCCCATGCTCCCTCGTAATAGCAGCACCAGCACAAGACACATTAGAAATAACTTACAAATTAATAAATTGCTTTTTCAAGGTGCACCCTCTCACCCCTGCCTGTCACAGGTTATTAGCTGCCTCGTCACATTTCTTCACATGGGGACTGGAAAACATTTCTCTCCCCAGGGCTGCAAAGGCCCAAATGCTTCCTGAGGTCTCCCCGAGAGCCTGGCAGCATCCCTGCTGTCATAGCACAGCTCTGAGGGGCCCATGCAAGGCTCCCTGGACAGAAATGCCTCCCAGCAGAGCTCTTTTGCAGAAAATAACGTTGAGAATGAGTAATTCATTACTGCCCTCGTTTGTGCCAAGCAAACAGGCTGCCCCATGGCTCTCCCTGAAAGACTTGGGCAGCCGTGACTTTGAACAAAGTGCAGCACTGGAAAATTCAGCTTTTGCTCTATCCCAGCACCCTGCCAGGGCTCAGGAATGTGTTTACTGGCCCTGAGCTGGGCTAACTTTGGAACAACCTGAAACACATCAAACCAAGGAGCTGTAAAGCAGCAGCCGTGATTGATTAATCACAGTAGTGAAGCTGAAGGGTTTGATCATTTTCAAAAGCTCTTTACCGTCTTATTCTCCAAAGAAGGAGAGCTTACTGCAGCCACGGAACAAAGCAGAGCACAAACCAGGGCTGTTTCCTCCCAGGAGAGGCTCTGGAACGTCTGTGCTGCTCGTCCAGTGCCTCTGGGAAGCAGGAGATCAAGACAGACGAGTGAACTCGCCAAACTGCCGGTGGCTTGGAAGAAAATGGTCTGACTGCCATCGTGGGCCGGGTTCTTGAGATGTTCACATGCCACCTGCATGGGGACACCGCTCACCAGCATCACAGCCTGGTCCTGCACTGGCTGCAAGACCTCAGCAGCCGTTTCCACACCCAGAGCCTGACGGACACAGCACTGCACAAGCAGCAAGGGCATTTTTCCCACCTCGGAGCTGCCCGCTCAGGACATGCCCAGCCCATTTCCATCGGTGGGCATGGTCTGGGACATCCCTGTGCTCTCGTACCTCATCCATGCACACCCTTGCTGCTGGAGGGCTGCCAGGGACTGGAGCACACCCAGCCCTTGCTAAAAACCCCAACCCACAAAGGGCATCAGTTACTCTCTGCTTCGAGAGGGAGGCACAAACCTCCCCTCGCTTGCAGGCAGATGCTGGCAGCCCTGCAGTCAAGTGAATAATGGAATTTCCCATCCAACCTCCTTGCTCAGAAGAGCCTTACCCTTCCTCTCCACACATTATGGCCATGAAACATTTCAGATTCCTTGTATTTTTATGGGAACACTACATTTTTTCCTCTTCCAAAAAGGAAAAAAAAAAAAAACAAACAACCCAACATTTGCCTCTAATTTCACTCTGGTGAGCAGTCACATTGATTTATTTACCTCTTCCACCAGCCCTGCTTCCTCCCAAAGGCCAAGCTAAGTGCTGTCCACAGAAAGCACATGGTACGGTAACTATCACCCCACAGGGCTGTTCAGCAAAATATTTTTTCAACCACCAGTTAAACACAGAACCGTTATCTGGTCAGCAATGAATTGGCATAAACATCAGGGTGTGCAGGGAGCCAAACTCCTGTGGCAGTGCCAAGGGAACAGCCCTCGTGCAGTCCACAGCTGCAGCACCATGCCGGTCCGGCTGCGTGGGAGGCCCTGGACCTGGGGCAGCACCAGACACAGAGGCACCCTCTGGAGCGGGGCCCTGTTGTGCACGGGCTGCAGCACGGACAGTGCAACACACCCACCCCGGTACCCAGAGGCTTTGAGCTGGCAGCCGTGCAATCACCTCTGTGCTGGCAGCAGGAACACCTCTTGCCAGGTGGATTCCTCTCCACATCAGTGCACACAAGATACAAGAACCAGTCGCTCAACTCTCTCACTTGCTTAGGCACGTCAAACACTGTCATGCTGGTCCAGCCTAAAGCACGCTTAATGAACACGTGGCATTTACATTTTTGTGGCGTTTCATTCTTCCAGGCTGGTGTAATTACCTGGAGTCCTGTAGCAACCTTTGCAGTGCTGAAGAGACGGACAATGCAAGGGCTTCAAAGAAGGGAGAGGCGTCACCTTGAGGTGTCCGAATGAACCTTGCACCCTTCGTCTTCCTTCACACCAGAGAAGATGAGCCCCTTGCTCTTCCATACACCTCCAAGCAGATCTCGCTCACACAACCAGAGGACAAGGAGCCGTCACTGCACAGGAGGGTGTGAGGTGGCTCCAAAGCCCAGTGCCACAAGGCAGGACAACTTCTGCGCCCACATGAGCACATGGAGCTGGCAGACTGGGCACTCGGGATGCTCCACTGCCAGCACCACTATTGGACTTGTGACCTGCCAGAAATGGAAACCAGATTCTCCCCAATGAAACCCCGGGTCTGACTGTCTGCTCCTAATCTGCTGCTCTGCTGTGACATCCAGCTCCTGAGGCACCACATAGCTCAGTGAATGATTATAAAAATCTCCAGAAATAAACAAGATTCTTGCCACAGCTGTAAGCACAGCTCCATGTTGCTCCGCTGTCCAGAAGAACACATCACTGCCTTGGTTCTCCTCTGTGCTAGGACCACACATCAACACGCTGGCAAGCGTGAGAGTGTAACTTGTGCCACGATGTGGCCAGAGGATGAACGGCCCTGCAGGACTATTGATCCACCCTTGGTGCAAAAGCGCGGTTTACCCCCCTTTCCTCAAGGGAGGAAGAAAAGAAACCCACTTTTCAAAGCCATTTTCTTAATTATTAGTCACTGCACAGGTCAAAGGGCACGGCAAATGCGCTGCCTGGAAGGGAAATCAGCACTTGGGTTTTTCACTAGGCACAGGCACAGCTCCTGTGTGTTCACAGCCCAGGGTCTGCACATCAGAGCGTGTCAAGGGACACTGCAAAATCTGCCCAAGCACATCATAGTCAGGCCTGCCTAGGTGTAGGTCACCTTGTCAGGCAGAGGGGGGATTGCTGGAAGTAGCTGCATTTTGCACTTAGAGGGGGGAAAAAAAAAAATAAATCTACTTTCTATCTCCTTCCAGTGAAACAACTGACACATGGAGAAGGCCAGGGGACAGCAAAGGGCATCGTTCCAATTCTTCCCCTGGAACGCCACTAATTGGACATCAGCACGTGTATTCTGAGCAAATTCCAGAGAGAGGATAGATGATCCTCCACTGTGCAATGCAGCAACATCTGGTGTTCCTCACGGTGTTTGCTATTTCCCTTCCCTCCCTTGGGCTATTCTGTGCTATCCACATTCCATTTTCTGAGCTGGCAGGCATGGGGGAGTGAAGAGGAGAAGAATCCGTAGGCAAAGGCACAGTCACCTGCACGCTGTTTATGAGACATCCTTGCAGCAAACTCTGCCCGAACTGAGACCTCATTTCCAACGAGACGTGGGACAAACAAAGCCACTGGCGCTGCCCCCTCCCTGGTGTGCCACTGGCACAGGGGGCTGCAGGCAGGTGGGAGCTGTGGCACTCTCCAGAGCAGCCTCCAGCACCGCTGCCACTCCTCTCACAAATCTAATTCCCATTTCCAATTAGAGCAGAGATTGCAGAGTGACGCAGAGCTCAAAACAGCCCTGGCTCCAGGAGCAGCAGCTGCTCAGCGTACCTGGAGAAAAGACTCCGGCTGAGCAAAGCAGTGCAAAACGTTACCCTAACTGTGGTGCCTCTATCGTCCATCCCCTCCAGCAGCAGAGGATCCGTCCCAGGGACAAACGGTGTTTGGCATGACAGTAAGAGGCTCAGGCTCTCCAGACAAGCCTCTGCATTCCCATCAGAAGGGCTGTGCCTTGACCAGATGTTATGTGCTTGCCCCACACAAGGCTCTTTCTGCCCTGCCCGCTCTACGATTCCTGGCAGAGCTGCTGCTGCAGCCTAAGGTCTTGTGCACCCAGAGCAGCAGCAACCAGCCCTCCTTGGACCTGGGCAGCCCCTGTTCCTTTGAGATAGCAACAACTCAGATTCTCTTCTGAGGCAGGAGACCCTTTAGACTTCTCCTTCCCTGACAGTCAGCAGTGAAATCAGAGCAGGCAGCAGCAGGTGTTTTGCAAAACAAAGTTTGCTGAGCGTGTTTAAAGCACTACATGCTCCTGCACTGAGCTCTGTGGGCCCTTCTGCCCGCTCATGTTGTTTGAAACAACCTGAACTAGTGGCTGACCCCGGCTCCATCACACTGTTAAACATGCCTGCGGGACGTCCCTAGATAGGTTACTTTGATTTCCTTAGCTCATCCTCAGCTGCAGTTTTTAATCCTCGGGATAACAAAAGGCTGAACTGTAGCCGCCTTCCAGGATCTCAGGCTCTGGCAGAGCATCTTCAGCTCTGTGCATAAGAATTACAGCACCCGGGGAGCTTGAACAAAGAGCCCCAGGCAGCCCCAGCCTGAAACACTGGGAACAATGCCATTCTTCTCAGAGAGGGGAAGATGTTTGGAAATGCAATTTCCGAGGTCACCTTTTATCATCCAGGCAAGAAGAGAGAGCCTGAGCACTGCTTTCTCTCAGCCAAAGCCAGCACTGGGGACTTCCCGCAATTACAAAACAGTATTTTCAACAGGTCCTCTCCCACCTCCCCAGTGTAGCCCCAGCAGCTGAAATCCAGATGAGGCAGAGGAGAGCCAGGACTTCCCACGAGGGATTTCAGTCCTGTCCCCAAGGACGGGAAGGTTTGGTCCACTAATCTCAAAGGCTAAAAATAATTTTATGCTTTCTTCTGAGAAATCCTCACAGCAAAGCCTGGAAGATGCAGCAATCCCAGACAGAAACATATTTCCCCTGTGGTTCCCCTGATGCCTGACTGCCAGCACACAGACATGCAATTTGGGCCTCACTAGGCAAAACCCAGTCAAGTGTTTAACTTGACAACAGGAACATTTCTCTGAACACTGCCACCTCAACTGACCCTGGCACAACATCACAGCTCCCCCAGTGCCTCGCCAACACCCACTCCTGCAGCTGCCCACAACACTTCACTTCCCAGCAATTATTAGCTCCACGCCAGTTCTGCAGGCTCCTCACGCACTATTTAACATCCAGCAGTCCTTCACTGCACCCTCTTTTTGCTGCTTCAGGGAGTCTGGAGCTTCTCCCATCCCCTTACGGGAGACGCACAAGAGCTGCTCTTGGGAAGGGAGCCTTCGAGTGGGCAGCTGAGGTCTGGCACAGCGGGCAATGCCCAGGCGTGGGGATGGACCCCTTCAAGCAGCAAGCCTAGCAGAAAGATTGGCTCTTGCACATGGAAAACATAGACCTTAGCCCAGGCTGAGCTGCATCTGGGAAGCTTGTAAATAACAGCCTTGCTTGGCCTGTAGCTCACGAAGCATTGCTAACGCCCCAGTTTTTTCTCTGGCTTAGAGGCATGGGGACCAATTTCTCTGCCCACACCACTAGCATTAACCTAGAGAGCGGTAACACACAGAGTGGCACAGATACGGCTGTCGCAGGAGCCCCTGAGCGGGAAGAGAGGTGAGTAACAAACCCTTACCTGCCAACGCATCCTGAAAACTCCCTGATGGCTGAGACCAGGCATGAGAAGACAGCGGGTGGAAGGCAGACACAAGCTACCAGCCCCGTGCAGGAATACAACACAGAAGTGCTTGTGCTCCCAGCTTGCACTCCCTGCTCTGTTTTCCCCTGCCCTCCGCTGCTGGCACAGGGAGTTGCAGGGGGAAATCAGACCAGTGACTATTAGTGGCCTGCCAGGACAGCCCACAGTGATAGGAGGTGCAGAGCAGCCAGGCTGGCACCCACAAGAACCTTCCTTCCACAAAAGCCCAGCAGACAGTTCCCCTGTGCTGGTCAAACTGGTTGAACCTGGGTGCTCCAGTGTGTTATCCTGTGTGCTAATTGCTTAATTGGATCCCAGTTACCCTACACAGGCTGCAGCGATGCTGGAGGAATCACCCCACAATGAGCTGGCTCAGCAGGAAGATGAGGCAACCTGGTCACATCGCAACACGGGGCTCTGCCCACAGCTCCTTCCGCGCAGAACCTGCCGTCAGCTCCGCGCGCACTGCGCTGCGGCAAAGGCCCATTCTCGCCACAGATTATCGGTATCGGTGTTTTCCCAGCTCCGAACGAGGCTCGCCCGGCCACCCATCGCCGCGGCACAGCGCGTTCAAGCACTTGCTCCCTTAGCCTCCCAGGCAGGCTCAAGCATTTACCAAATTTGTCTTCTGCGTGTCAGATGCTAAGGGCGCTCGCTGCTGCCTAGCACTATGTAAACCAGGGGACCTGGGCTCTCCAGCTCCACAGACTAGAGATGAACACGTATCAGCAAACAGCCAGCCCAGTCCCAAGGCACAAGGATTAACAACAGGCTGTCAGATATAGTTTGTCACCGTTAATTTATCAGAAGGGCCATTTTGATTGGTTTCAGTGTCTTTCCCCAGGGACACCGAGGAAAAGGAGAGCCAAGTCAATTCATTACTGTTCCTTGACTGAGCCCAGCTCCAACGCTGTGCTCTGCATTGGCTGCTGGTGGGTCCCAGTGGCAGAGAGGGCACAGGTGGGACGGGACTCCCACCAGGACCCACACAACCCAGGATGATGACAGCCTACAGTGGATGTCAGAGTGCCCTGTGGCAAGTCCAGAGGGAAGACCTTGGTCAGGATGGACGGTTTGCATCTGTCTGTGTGGCCAGAAAAGGAGTTTCCCTCCCAGGAGCAAACTACTTCCTCTGTTTTCTGCCCCACAATACACATGGCACCAGCGGTAATGTGCATACACACCCCGGCCCAGTATGCAGGGTACTGTTTGCCTGCCTTACTATAAATAGTTTCTAGCACTGCTGAGCAAGGATTAATGACTTTTCTAATTATACCACCATCACTTGGTGACAAGGGAATGATACTGTGCAGATGTCTGAGCCCGCTCATCCAGTGCACGGCTGGATTGCTCTGTGCAGAGCATACCCGGACATCATTTCATAGCACCAAGGAATATCAAGCCATGAGTGCAGAAAAGAAAAAAAAAATTCTTAAATAAGACACATGTAGAACCCATAGCTACACCAAGTTACTGAAAGGAATCCTATCAGCTTTGGGTGGCATCTCAGAGCTGCATTGTGATCAGTACCACCAAAGTACTGCTCCCTCTGGGTATACAGAAGACCAGTTTCATATCAGCTTCCCAATTAACCCTTGATTTTAAATTGGCTCGCCTTCTTTACAAGGCAACTGCCTGCTTTGCCCTCCTGAAAAGGAGCATTTTTCACTTGCCTGCACTACCTGGGCTGAGCAAGACAGATCCCTGCACCATTACAGGGCTGCTCACATTTCACCAGCTGGTGGCAGCCCTTGCAGACCCAAGCTGTAAAACCAGTTGTCCTTCATCCAAACATTCCTTTTCCACATGACTTGCCAATAGTGCACACAAGAATTTCTGCAGAAGAGCTTTTACTTCAAAAAATGCTAATAATAGGAAAGCACATCTTGCATCACCTGATGGTAGTTTTAATCCACCTTCTGCGATTTAAGTTTTCCTGGTTTATGACAGCATGAACAAGATGCGGGTTTGGAGGGGAGTTTGGTATTTTGCTGCCAAAATAACTCTCCATTTTCTGAACAGTTTATGACTACGGCAAAAAATGTTTTCTCCCGACGCCGTGGTAGGCACATAATTTGCCTGCGGAAAGTACTGGAAAACTTAACAGCCAAGGAGCGCTTCGTTCAGCAGCTGCAGCACTGGAAGCTTCAGTCTGCAGGTCCCCAGACAAGCAGACTGGGGCAGACAAGCCCAGCTTCCCTCTGCTGCCTGGCCACCAAGAGTGAGATTTTCTACCTGCTCTGCTGGGCTTCTGAAATAGCATTTTTTTGCAAGAGCTCTCAGAAGGGAAGGGATCAGGCAAGTTATTTTGCCCAGTCATTTGGAAACAACACAAGTTGCTCCTCACAGTGGAGATCCTGCCCTATGTCGGGTCCAATTTAAGGCAGTAACAATTCTATCAGTTCCACAAAGCAATACCTTAGGTTCTGCAGCTCAGGTTAAAGGAACTGCTGTGTGTTTGGGATGTCAGCACAGTCCACATGCCTGGCTCCTGCAGGACATCTCCCTGCCAGCACCCTGCGGGTGATGCTGCTGGTTCCAAGCGGTGATGCTGGGGATGCCCAGCAGACTTCCACTGCTCAGGCTTCACAGCAAGCAAGCACAAGGGACAAGCATCCCTCAGCCTCGAACCTCACTGGGAAGCTCTGACACGTGGCCACTGGCCCCCCTGCCATCGAGAGGGGCTTGTCCCCCGTTGCCATATGGCAACTCCTGTCCCCTGGCTCCAAAGCGTCACTTTGCTTCTATTCCACCGCCAACCTTGTCAGAGTGCCCCAGAAACCACTGCCACTATTTTTAGAGGGTTAACAAATACCTCTAGGAAAAAATAATCCACTGGTACCCGACTCCCTTTCAGTCCAGCACTCAAACAGCCACAGCATCAGTCCCGTAGCGGTAAAGATTAAATACCAGCTGATGAACTCTGTCTCCCCTCACCCACCTGCCCACAGCGAATGAACAGGAGAAAACAACTAACCTTCTATTTGGTTGCCAAGGTTTCTCATTGTTATGTATAACTATATATATTTATAGTGCCCCTTCCTATCAAAACTGAGCAAAGGGAACAGCAGATAAGACAGCCCGGCAGAATTGTTTCTCAACAGAATGTTTTTCAGTTTTCCACAAGGCGTCAGCAGCTCTTTAAAGTCTTTTTATTACATTCCGCGTTGATACAAAATCATATTTCAAAGACACTTTAACTCTGAAAAAACAAAATGCAGATTCTGTACCGTGCCACCTGCGAACAGCGGAGGCATGACCCACATTAGAGAGAAACTTCCAAGGGAGGGAGGGAGCTTTGCCGGCAAGATTGGGACATTTAAAGCACTTTAAAAATAAAAGGTCACGGGGAAACCGCTGCCTTCCTAATTATAGCATTCACTCTACTGTTACCATGCCACAACTCAGGCTCCTAATTTAAATTATCATTAACCCTTGCGGCAAGCCCCATAACTTAATGGCTTTTGGTACAATAGCCTGTTCTGCACCCAGGAGGTGGTTCTGCACCAAGGAGATGAAGAGCACATTCGTATCTCATTTGTATCTCCAGACCAGGGTCAGGAGAACCAACACAC
>JAAGNO010015842.1:0-15249 GCA_033439905.1 Ceryle rudis
CCAGACACGGGCTGGTTCAGGGGGAGCTTTCCCAGGGCTGTTACATCCCCCTCTGTGCCACCCACCCCATGGCCTCGTGGACCCTCTGCCCCACAGCTCAGCACCCTGGAGCTCCCCCTGTGCTGCCCGCCGGGGTGTTCCCTTCCCAGGGGCATTCTCAGCACCCTGTGCTGCCCGCTGGGATGTTCCCCTCCTGGCAGCATCCTCAGTCCTATTGGGAGCCCTTGGGAAGGGGGATCCTCACACATTTACCCCTCTTCCCCCCTGTGCTGGGGCTCTGCTGTGCCCTCAGGACAACCCCCAGTGCTTCTCTGTTTGCCTCCTGCATCCCCATCCCACTCAAGCGCCGCTTATGCTCCCTCTCATGGGGTCTTTGGAGTGTGGAGGACTGGCTGTGCATTGGGGGGGGGTCTCGCAAGGGGTGTTGTAACTGTTGTGATCATCCGGGGGGGGTGTGACAGGAGCAAGTATTTCCCTGGTTAATGGGATATGTCACTTTGTGCTCGTACGAGTTCAAACGGCGTCACGCAAGCGACGAGGGTTTGTGATGGAGGTAGGCTGCCCATCTGCGTGTGCGGTGGGGCAGAGGGATTTTGGGGCTGGGGAGGGCTGTGGGGAGTGGGAGGTGATGGGCGAGGAGGGGAAGGGGTTAGCGGAATGTGGGACTGGGGTGATGGGACGCTGGGTGCTGGTTGTCACACAAACGTTTGGTCGCTGGACCGGCTCTGCCAGCCGCGGATGGGGGCGAGCGCTGATGCTTGTGTAGCTGTGCTAACAACCCAGGAAAGTGTCTTTGGGCTAAACCGCAGCCTGCGATGTCTGTTCCTGTTGATGGCAGGTTTTCAACGCCATCGTTGAAATAGGAAAGGAGCAGCTTTGCAGAATTTGCTTCCAAGCTTCATTGAGAAAGAGGCAGCTTCTTAAACGAGCGGTATGCAACGTTTCCTCTCGGGTGGCCTTTTGTACAGTACTGAACCCTGCCGTGTTTATTGTACGTCGGCTAATCCTCCAACTCTTCCTGCAGGATGGTTGCCTGGAGTACCTGTTTGTTGCTCTAGTTTTTGCGTGGATCCCCATTTGCTGCCACTGTGCCAAGTGGCTCCATTTCTGGTAACGGAGACAGGAATCACCCGCTCGTTTTGTATTTTAAGGGCTGGATTTATTGGAGTCCATTTGGCTGTTGGAGGAACAGAAAGGTGTGAAACTACCTGAGTGGAAAGTCACTCGTTCTGGGTACGGTAACGTGGTGTTTACGCTGGTGTGAGTTGCTTGTGTGCCTGCTGAAAGCTTTGACTCTGCTTTGATTTGGCTTTCTCAGCATCTGTTCTGGAGGGTGGCAGCTGGATCGCTTCCTGCGAGGAGTTGGACACGGCCCTTCTGCGCGGGGAGGGCCAAGGACGGGGTCTGTCAGGGCTTCTCGACAATCAGGGGCTCTGTAGGGCTCGTGCTGCAAACGGCCTTGGAGTGGCTGGTGTTTGAGAGGAGCTCTTCAACGTGAACACTGAGAGGCCTTGTTTGATAGACGGGGGACGGGAGGAAGGAGCCAGTGAATGGAGACAGGCATCCTTCAGGCTGTGATCAGCCAAAGGGAGGCTTGGCCAGGGCTGCTGGCCCTGCCGTTTCTCTGGTCATGACCATTTTTTTAGGTATCCAGATTGCATCATCAGCTCTTTTGATGGGTCTGGGGTGCAGAGCTGATGCAAGGAAACTTCACAGGATGTGTTTCAAGTGAGCAGCTCTTCAGTGTCACTGCTTAATGGCTTTGCTCCTGGTATCAGCTCTTGTCCTGAGCAGAGTTGGGGTATTAATGTGAAAACGGGGAGAGAGCTGCATCAAGTTTCATGCTGTAGGAAGAGGAAACTTTTATCTCTGGCTCTGGACAGCGATTCTGAGCTGTAGGTGGATGACAGAGACAGTTGTGAGTCAGAGTTTGTTTCTCAGGTGTTAAAAATGTTAAGCTTGCCAGGTAAGGATAAGAAGCTAATGCTGCAGTTGTACAATCCACCAGCAAACATCTGTAGTGCTCCAGTGCTCTTCTGTTTTGCCCATCCTAACATCTCGGGTGCCTCTGGATTGTAGGATCCACTCTCTGTCTGGAGCAGCAATCCCAGCAATAATCCTGCTCATGTTCTAGGGAAGCCTTGTTGGTGTTTTTCCTTTTGAATTCAACTTTTTTAACTTTATTCCTGAGCTGTTTCTTTACTAAAAGCTGAGGCACTCCTGTTTCTCTTCTCCTCTCCAGGATGGTGCAATGGATTTACTGAAGGAACTGAAAAGTATGCCTATGACTTTGGATTTACTGCAGGTGAGCTGCTCAGTTAAGGTAAAAACTTAAGTCCTCATCTGAATGAGTTCAAAATGTTGTTAAATAAACCCAACGCATTTCCTTTTGCTTCTAGCCTCACTCAAAGCATCAAAATAAACATTAATTCCAGGCAGTAATACTAAAGCTGGTTTTTGGACTGGCGATTAAATAACCTCTGTGTGCTGCCTGCAGCTTGTGTGCAGCTGACCAGGCCAATGTGGGTCTCTGCTCAAATCCTTTCTTAGGTTTCAAAAAGAGGAAGGACCAGCTGAAAGTAGCAAACACAAAAGGCAGCCCTGGGAGAAGTTGTGTAAGTCTGTGTAATGGTGATAGTGGGGACACTGGAGGTGTGAACAGAATAACCCTTCGGGGTTTAAGATCCTGCGTCTTGGGTTTGGTCACCCTGCGCTTGCCTGTCACTTAGAGGTGTGGAGAGAAGGTTTTTGTGCTGATGGATGTTGAGTTTCTGGTCAGTTTTGAATAAGCTGGAGAGAGTCATCTGGCTCTTGAAGTTATAGAGAGAGAATCATTCTGCAAGGCTTTGGATACTTCAGATCTTGGTCACTGCATTGACTTCATCATGTTTATTTCTCATTTCAGTTAGTAACAAATAAGGAATCTCTTCTTGCATGATTCATTTGAATGTTCACTTGCAGTCCACCCGCATTGGGATGTCGGTGAACGCCCTGAGGAAGCAGAGCACAGATGAAGAAGTGATATCACTTGCCAAATCCCTCATCAAATCTTGGAAAAAACTCCTAGGTAAGAAAATCAGCGTGTTCCTGTCAGACTTCCTCGTGAAGGAGCTGGCTTCAACAGGAGCCCGGCTTGCCTAGGAGAGTTTACCATTGATCTGCAGAGAATATTCCAGCAAATCTGCCTTTACAATTGCACCCTCTTTCATGTTTTGTCTCCTACCACACATCCCCTGAGCTTTAGCTCCTCTTTAGTGACCTCATCCTTGGAAGAGCATTGAAAGCTTCAGGACTATTCTTAACGGGCACCTGTCTGTGTAATAATGAGCACCTTACATTCATTTTTATTTTCAAGTGCCTGAGTTTTTACACAGTCAAATTCCTGGTCAGAAACACCAGACGTGTGCACTGCTTCAGAGATACGTGTGGTGTTTTTAATAAGCTCTAACACAGAAATGTGCATCTGCAAAATGCGGTGGCTCGGAGGGGTTTTTTATTTCTATTTCCATCTTATTTCCATCTGCACTCTCAACTTGTGCTGCGTGGCACTAACCCAGCGTGGCTGTCACCCTCCTGCAACAGCTCAGAGAGGAATGCTGGAACACGGTTTGGGTGATGGGTTGGAGAAGGACCTTAGCTTAACACATTGTGGATAAAACCCCAGGGCTCCTTATCTCTTGAAAGGCCAAATTAGTGTTAGAAGAAAGCTGTTGGAAGAGTTTTCCCCTCCTGGCTGGGGCTGTCACTTCCACGGGAAGGTTGATGTGTCTTGGCCAGGCTGAGACAATTTACCTCCAGGTCCAACTTGTTCCACGGTGTTACGAAAGTGCTCTCCAGGCTTTTGCTGTTGGCTCTCAGCAGCACCTGGGAAACGCTAGAAGTTGTGTTCCCAGAAGGACTAGCCTGTGCTGGTGATGTTGGCTGGAAATGCTGCTTTTAGTGGTGCTTGAGAGGCCGTGATCTAATCTGTCTCTGAAAGAAACTTTTGTGATGAGGCAGCTTATCTCCTGGGTAGGGAAGGGGAGTGCTTTTGTTTGAATGACTTTCTGCTTGGAGGCAAGTGAAAGGTCTGTTGAAAAGCAGGGAAGGTGGTAAAGGTGTAACTGGTTTGAAGCCAGCACTGTGTCCTGTTACAAGACTGGTTGATGTGTGTGGGGTGGTAGCGTAAAGAACCAGCTCTGAACCCTTCAGCATTTATTTCTCACTCTCTGAATATAGATGCTTCCGAGGAAAAAAGTGAGGAGAAAAAGAAAAGCCTGTCCTTGCCAACGTCTTCCTCGAAGGAGACCAGTAACTCGAGAGACCAAAGGTAATGCTTCCCTTTAACTAAAGATGATAGTGTTACAGGATTTGAATTTTCTTAAGGCATCTTACATTCATTTTTTATTTTTAAGTTCTGAGTTTTGCATGGTCAGAAACACCAGAAGTGTGGACTCCCTCAGAGGTATCTGTGGGGTATTTTTAATAAGCTGTAACACAGAAACACACACCTACACAATACAGTGCCTTTGAGTTTTGTAGAAATCTTATTTCAGGCTTTTCTACCCTGGGTTATGTGTTGATGGTTTCTATTAATCAGCCATTTCTCAGCTCTCCCTTTTCTGTTGCATTTTTATGTATTTTAGCTTATTTCTAACTTTGAACTCTTTAGAATGAAGATTATTTTTGGCCTTTGTAATCTCAAGTGATGGATGGGATTGATTGACACGTCACTGTAGTAAAACTTCCATTCTTTTTTTCCTTCACAAGTCCTGGCAGGAGTTCTCTTTCTCTCTGGGCTGATGTCCACCCACCTGGCAGGTCTGCTGCACGCTCGCTCCTTGCCATGCCTCGAGTGTTTCATCCTGCTTCCAGTGCCTGCACTTGCCAAGCTGAGTGGAGTTAGTGAGCAGAGGGGAGGGTGCAAATCCAACTTAAATCTTGGTTCCAGAGGCGAGAGACTTCTCCCAGCCTCAGATCCCAGCTGGGAGTGTGGGTCATAGGTTTGAGCCTGAAGGGACTGAGCCAATTTCCCACGTTTGCCAGATTTAAAGTATTAAAGCTTTAGTCCTGTGGGTTTGTGAGCTCTTCTGTGCTTGCAGCCTGTCTCTCATGGTCACTTTGCATCTCCCCTGGCATGACTTGAGGCAATTTCCTCTTGTCTCGTTGCTTCTTCCTTGGGAGAAGAGACTGACCAGGGCAGATCCAGGGGCAGCCTGGTGGGTCAGAGCTAAAAACCAGTAGGATGGAGCCTCCCAGCTCCTGTTTCCTGTTGTCCCATTGAGAGGACATGATGGTTGGACACCAAAGAGCAGCCAGTGACGGTGAGGAAGAGGTTGCTGTGTAAGCTGAGCGTTGCTCTGAGCAGTATCTGCAGCCTTGTGATGCAGACACCTTCTCTTCCTGATCAGTGTGCTCTCAAGTGCAGACTGTGGGCGCAGGAGGGATCTTCTGTAGGGCTGCTGAAGGTAGGAGCTGAGTCAGTCATGGGTAAGAGCCTCTGTTGGTGCCAATCCTGACCAAGGGAAGCACATTTTCCTCCAGGGCAAGGGCAGATGCCTTTGCGGAAGTACTTGTTGGCTCTTTCCTGATGGGGAAAGAAGGCAAAGTGTTACCAACCTTTGGTCACTTGCCCTTGGGCAATGTGGAGCCCAGTGTGGAAGTGAGACATTCCCTGGGCACAGTGGCAGGAGACACTCCATGAGCAAAACAAGCTGGGCCTGCTGGGACATCTGGTTTGAAGGCTGAGGTCTGGAGTGATTTCACTCGGAACAGGATCTGGGCCGTAGGCAGAGGTGAACCCCCGCTGGCTCCTTGCTTTGTCAGGCAGGTATCGGGGGGGAGGTGGGGACCAGAGCTTTCTGGCTTGTGCTGCTAATGCTGCCCTGGGCCTTGATGTGCTGCAGATACTGCAGAGGTGTTTTGTGTTTTGGTTTTTTTTCTCCTTGATGCTTTCTGCATGATTGCAGCCCCTATTTTCTGCCTGGCGAAGCATCCCCTCGCTTGTGGGGGATAAACAGAAGCAAACAGATTAGTGCAGCGTAGCCCAGCTCCTGGTGCCAGTCCCTTGAGCCAGGCTCTCTTTATGTGGGCAGAAATGCTTGTTCTCCAGTGCTGTGAAATAAACTGCTAATCTGCCTTGACAGAAAAATACTTCTTAGCAGCAGTCTTTGTTCTTTGCAGCACTGGCTGTGCTGAAGGAGTCTGACCAGTGCTCAGTGTGCGATAGCTGGTTTGGATGAGGCTGCCATCAAGACCCCAAAGAGATCAGCCTGTATTTGGCTATTTCACCCTCTTAGTAGGACAGCTTTTGGCTTTGCTCTCAGGGAGAAACACTTGGATAGCTCTTGGCCTGCAACTTGTCTCGCTTTCTGGAGCACAGATGCAGAAATCCCTCCGTAGCGACTGGAACTGGCACTGCGAGACCCCAGGGCTCTGCGCCAGGCAGCGTGGAGCTGGCACCTGTGAAGTTACACACCACATTAGTGTAATCTGAAGCATATTCTGTTGTGCTGGAGTATTTTAGACCGTTGGTGTTGGATATTTTAATGGGCCGTGTCGACTGGTTCTCTGTGTCTCTGGCAGCGTGAGCTTTTTGCTTTTCCAGGATTCTCTAAACTGCCTTTATTAGGAGGTTTTGGATCTGTGGCCTCAATTCAGCTCTTCTGCCCCTGGCTGCTGCTTTAACACCGCTTTGTCCCACCATAGCCTTTTTTTAATGGATCAACTTCGGTTGCCTGGATAGATTGACGAGTTCTTTCTGCTTTTTAATCCTGTGAACCCCACGGATTTCCTGAAATTAGTTTTCTAGGTGTGGTTTGAGCTTTGCATTTCCCAACTCTTCTAATTATAAACTAACCTCTAGAGCTTAACCATATTTATTTATTAATTATTATTAATAATTACTTTCTGTGCAGTCTTTAGGGTGGCTGAGAAGTCTGGCTCATGAAATTCATGAGTGATCAGCTGTCATCTCAGGGCATGTCTGACGTGTGTGTGTGTAGGCAAATACATTTTCACCCATCAGCTAACAGAAGCGGGATAACCATGCTCCTTGACTCGCTTTCTCTTCCACCTTCAGGGAATAAACATCTAAATATTTCAGTCCATAGCACTTGCAGATGGAACCTTCTGAAAATCAAGTATTGTCCTGCTGGAAAGCAGCTCCACAGAGAAGGACCTTGGAGTTCTGGTGGATAATAAGTTCTCCATGGGACAACAATGAGCCCAGTGGCCAAGAAGACCAATGGTCTCCTTGGGTGCATTAAGAAGAGTGTGTCCAGCAGGTGGAGGGAGGTTCTCCCCCTTTACTCTACCCTGGTGAGGTCACCTCTGGAGCAGTGTGTGCAGTTCTGGGCTCCCCAGTTCAAGACAGACAGGGAAATACTAGAGAGGGAGTCTAATGGAGGCTACAGGGATGATCAAGGGACTGGAATGTCTCTGTGAGGAAAGTAACTAGTGATGGAACAAGAGGGAATGGCCTCAAGCTGCACCAGGGGAGGTTTAAACTGGACATTAGGGAAAGAATTTTCACTGAAAGGGTTGTCAGGCCCTGGAATGGGCTGCCCGGGGAGGTGGTTGAGTCACCATCCTTGGAGGTGTTTAAAAGCCCTATAGCTGTGGTGCTTTGGGCTATGGCTTAGTGGTGGACTTGGTAGAGTAGGGTTAATGGTTGGGCTTGGTGATCTTAAAGGTCTTTTCCAACCTGGATGATTCTATGAAAGGTGGAGAGCCCTGGGGCTGTTCAGCCTGGAGAAGAGCAGCCTGAGAGGGGAGCTGAGCAATGGTTACAAATTTCTGCTGGGTGGGGGTCAAGCAGAACGGGCCAGGCTCTTGTCAGCGGTGCCCTGGGATAGGACAAGGGGCAATGGGCACAAACTGGAACCCAGGAAGTTCCACCTCAACAGCAGGAAAAAATGGTTTGCTGTGATGGTGACAGAGCCTGGCCCAACCTGCCCAGAGGGGTTGTGGAGTCTCCTTCTCTGGAGACTTTCCAGCCCCGCCTGGATCTGCTCCTGTGTGGGCTGCCCTGGGTGACCCTGCTCTGGCAGGGGGGTTGGACTCGCTGATCTCCAGAGGTCCCTCCCAACCCCCACCATCCTGTGATTCTATGATTTTTGGGACTTGTCTCCTCTAAGTTCTCCCTTCTGCACAGCCCCTCTGCCCCCAATTCCTTTTGTTATAGGTAAGTTCTCGAGGCTTTTTGCCTCTGTCCTTTGGGAAACCTCATTTTTTCCAGGAACTTTTATTCACTGTGATGAGCTGTGACTTTATTTATTTGTAATTTTTTTTTAAGATGAGTTATTCCTGAGCTGGGTGTGCTTTGCTGTCTCCATCCCCACGTGTGGTCCGTGCGCAGCTTCAGCACAAAAGGACTTGGCGATTTGAACATCCCAGATGGGAGAGAAGATCATCATCTAATTGATTCTTTGCAAGCCAAGTTGTTTCTTCTTCTTGTCACGTGTACACTGTAAATCCTGTTGAATGTTTTGAGCTGTTTGGACACAAATCTGTTCTTTAATAGCCTCCTGCAGTGCTAAACAGTAAAACTAGATGGTAAAAAGTGGTTTTACTCAGCTACTAGTCTGAGAAGCACAGTAAGCTTGCGGTATAACCTCCCTTATAAAGTGCATCTCTATCTGAGGAAGAAATTACTCTTCTGCTACTGTTTGAGCCGAACACTTTGCTGACAGTGCACTGGTAGATGCTCCTGAAAAGGGCCTGGTGAGGTTTTGCAGTCTAGGAGCCCTCATGATGATGATCTACAGGCTTTGAGGTACTGCAGAGCCAGACAGGATTTGAGCTTAGAGCAGCAGGGTCTCCCAGGATCAGTCCCTGAAGTTGTCTGGCTCTGTTTGTGCAGTAGCAGATTGAGAAGGTTTCCAGCTTAGCACTGTTTTGCTGCAGGCTGACAAATCCCTTCCCACCCAGCACAGTGGAAATTCATCACAGATTGATTTTTGATGGCAAAGAACTGGCTGTAGTGACCCAGCTCAACAGCACTTGTCAGTCATCTTCGAGATGTTGCTGGGATGGAATGGGTGAAATAGCAGGTTTTCTTTTTTTTTTTCCCCCCCTCTTTTTCCTCTGTCTCTTACTGCAGTAATGCCACCAGGCATTGCCTGTAAATGCCATGCATATTGCAGTCCAAACACCAAAGTCAGAGCCACCTCTGCTGGAAGAAAAATTGCTGTTCTCCTGCCTGGATTTAAGTGGGGGAAATTCTGGTGGGGGGAAAAAGCTCCATAAAATCATCTGGGAATCATAACAACCCAAATCTTTCACCAGCAGCATTTGCAGGGCTAAGGATCTCTACACACAGATGTTGGGCTTTGCAGGCAGGAGGTCTCAGCACTGTGGGGCTGTGCCCACGGTTGCACGCGAGTGGAAAGGAGGTGGTTGCTGTGAGTTCAGCAGTATTGGTTAGTCCTGCAGCAGCCACGTGTTTGGGTAGGATGTTCCTCTGTCAGAGGAGTAACCAATATCGTCCAGATTACAGGAGAAAGATCCTCTTGCATGTTACACTTTGTTGGTTTTTGTTTAATATCAGAGCTGGAAGAGCCATTTTCTTTCTTCTCCTCAGCATGGCAGCTCTGGAGGGGCTAGTGGAGGGTTCTCTGGTTTCTGCCCCAGAAGGCAGCGTGCTGATGGCTCCAGAGCTAGAGAGCTTTTTGATTTAGCTGTCTCTTTCCTGCTGCTCGCATCTCGGCAGTAGAGGATGTGGGATGAGGAACCATCTGAGAGTAACACCAGTGGTGGCTTCTGCCTCCTTTTCTTCTCAGAGCAGTTCTGGACTTGATGTCCCGTGAGGGACAAAGTACCACACAACTGTGACTGTGCTACCAGGGTGAGAGCGCTGGTGGTCCTCGGACATCCCGAGTGTATTTGAGTTACTGACTGTGTCCAGCAGCTTCATAATGTTTTCCCTTGGTGGTCAGTGGTGCAGAAGTTGATAGGTGTTGAGTAACAGTTGGTTGGCAGCTCTGCTTTGTGGATTAAACAATGAAACCCTCTGTCTGCAGCCAGCAGAGTCCCCAGGAGTGCTCAACTCCGGGCTGCTGGTGTTGGTGGGTCTACTGTGCTGAACGGTGGTTTGGGGCAAGTCTCTTTGCACTTGTTTTCCTCTGACTGGTTTTTGTGTTACAATTAACAGGATGCTTGGGCATTTACCTGCTGATTCCTCCTCTGCTCTGTGACCCCCAACTGAGATGTTGTCACGGGTGATGTTTCTCTTTTAGCTCCAACAAAAGACAGGAGCCTCCGAAGACTCCGACCACCCCCAAAATCACCACCTTCCCTCCAGCGCCCGTCACCTGCGATGCTGTCCGCAACAAGTGCAGAGAGATGCTGACAACAGCTCTACAGGCTGATGGTAAGTGCTGGGGGAAACCCTGTGTTGCCTGAAGTGCTCCATAATGTTCTGACAGAGACCTCCTCGTGTAGGTCAGCACCAGCTCTGAGTTGAGCTCTTCTGGAGCAGCCTCATCAAAGGATTGTTTCCATCAGCTCAGTCTCGCCCCTGGTCAGCCCCTTGACAAACCGGCTGGTGTCGCAGCATTTTTAGATGCTTGCACGTGCACCTAATGAACCTCATGAAGTTCAACCAGGGCAAGTGTAGGGTCCTGCTCCTAGGGAGGAATAACCCAGTACAACTGAGGGGGCACCTGCTGGGAAGCAGCACTTTGGAGAAGGATCTGGGAGTGCTGGGGGATAACAAGTTCCCCATGAGCCAGCAATGAGCCCTTTGTGGCCAAGAAGGCCAGTGGTCTCCTTGGGTGCATTTGGAAGTGTGTGACCAGCAGGTTGAGCTACTTCTCAGTGACACCATATCTGATGAAACTCAATTCCTGCCTACGTTTGCTTTCAGCCATATCAAGAATATATTGGAAAACTGTGTTTTGGGGCTGAGGTTCTTGTAGCTTTGTCTAGTGCAGTCTCATTTCCTCGAGAGGCTGAGGGTGTGGACAGGCTGGGCTGGTCTTTTCATCACTGCCCTTTTCTAAAGGGCCAACAGGAAGCTACAGCAGAGGCCAAGGTGCCATTTAATAGCGTCATGGACTGGTTTGGGTTGGAAGGGACCTTGATGATCATCTCATTCCACCCCGCTGCTGTGGGCAGAGACCCCTCCCACTAGACCAGGCTCTTCAAAGCCCAATCCACTCTGGCCTTGAATACATCCAGTGATGTATTGAAGGCACCCAGCTTCTCTGGGCGGCCTCTTCCAGTGTCTGAGCACCCTCAGGGTGAACAACTTTTCATTTAATGGGAGGAGCCTATAAATCAAAATAACTCGCTCTCTAGATTTGTATCCCCACAAAACTGAGCCTGGGGAGCCCTGACCTGGTTGGAAGTTGTTGACCTCGTGTTTCTCTCCTCTTGCAGATGACTATATTGCCATTGGTGCTGACTGTGAGCACATAGCAGCCCAGATTGAAGAATATATCCTTACTGCATGGAGATTCCTCCAGGGCTTTCCTCCAGGCCTTGAAATTCCTGTGCTGAGAGGAAAAATGGGACTGTCAGTCTCTGCATAAACATTCTGCTGCAACTCTGCTCATCAGGCTTCTGGGTCTGGTTCCAGCTCTGCTTGGCTGAGTCCTGAGTCGCTAAGGAACAACCAGCGTGGTGTTGGGAGCTCAGAGCAGACCCCCTTGATGGTGTGATGGACACTTATTCCTTCCTGGTTGCACCACAGTGGAGTGTAAACCCCAGTTTGTCCTTCCCATCCCCATGCTGTTTCCTGCTCTCAGCTCCGCTTCCAAGTAGATGCGGCTTCCCTGGGCGTCCCTGTTGAGGAACATGTGCTGACAGTGACAAAAGCAACAGCAAAGACAGAGCAGGGAGGGTTGAGTTGCATGTTGATTTAAGGCAGGAGTTTGCTTGGTTTGGGGGCTGTGGGTGGGAGGTGCAGCTGGGCCCTCTTACTGGAGGGGTTTGTGGCTACTGCAGGACATGGGGCAGTGGTGCTCTGGCAGGGCTGGGTTAATGGTTGGACCTTAAAGGTCTCTTCCAACCAGAACAATTCTATGATTCTACCTTGCTGAGAGAAGGAGCAGGTTGAAGAACCTGCGGGTAACTGAAAATAAAGATTCTTTCTAGATCTGAAAGCCCCTGGACTCTGGGGTTGTATAAAGCCCAGTATTAGCCTCCCACAGCAGCCACTGTTGGGTCCCAGTGCCCTCATCTGTGTCCTGGCAGCACGAGGGCTGGAGAAGGTGCTGGGAGGCCTCTGGGTTGATTGCAGACTCCTTGACCGCCGTGTACGCATATACCAAGACGTCAAGAACACCGACATGAAATACAAAAACCGAGTGAGGAGCCGCATCTCGAATCTGAAGGACTCCAAAAATCCCGAGCTGAAAAAGAACGTGCTGTGTGGGGCTATTACCCCCGAGCAGATTGCCGTGATGACCTCGGAGGTGAGGAAGCCTGAGGAGCAGCGTTTGCTTCTTGGCTTGTGATGGTTTAGCTTGAAGCGAGGGGCTGCTTTGCCACCAGGGTTGCAGCTTTCTCAGCAGCCGCCGCTGGAGTGCGTGGGGAGTGAGCTAGCCGTGGGGTTTGCAATGTGGAGAGCAGTCTGCTGGGCATTGGGATCATCCCGAGGGCCTTGGCATGAAGCAGACACCAGGAATGAAAGGATTTCTGTCTTAACTCCCATCTGTTAGGCCACCCTGGCCTGTTGACTCTTTGCAGTGTAGTGGGTGTGGTGGTAACACTGGCCAGATGTGGTTTTATTGCTTTGTTTTAAAGGAAATGGCCAGTAACGAGCTGAAAGAGATCAGGAAAGCCATGACGAAAGAAGCAATCCGGGAGCATCAGATGGCCAAGACAGGAGGGACGCAGACTGACCTCTTCACCTGTGGGAAATGCAAGAAGAAGAACTGCACCTACACCCAGGTTAGTCTTCCTGCTTCTGCACCACTAACCTCCGTGCAGGATGTGATCCATCACGGTCATGAGCTCTTGCTGCTCCGCCACAGCCCTTGCAGCGTGGCACAAATGGAGAGAACCTTTTGGTACATTCAAGGCTCTCTTAAAATGTTGCTTTTGCACCATGATTTTATGCACGTTTCCTTGGAGCTTGTGTAACTTTTTTTCTGGCACCGAGGAAGCTTTGAAAAGTACAGCGGTGCTGGGAATGGGGAGTTTGAGCCAAGAAAGGAGTGGGTGGTGTAGAGAAGAGGCTGCAGAAACTGAGGTGGGCACGCTGAGGGTATTCCCAGGGCACATTAAGAATGTAGATAAGCTGTGGCTGGACAAATCCTGACTGACTTAAAATCAAACAGCAGGAGACGGGTAAAACCTAAGGAATAAAGGAAGACATTGAGCAGGCAGAGGGGGTTTTCTTCTGAGTGGACAGCTGCTGGAAGCTTCATGCCTTACCAGTGCTCTTTAGTTCCCATGTTCCTGCCAGGCATCTGGAGAGAAATGTGCCTTTGCTGCGAGTCGGTGGTTTAGAACGTGCAGATACCCAGAACTGCCCCGGGGACCACGCGACGGCTACTGGGCGGGTGCCGCAAGCTGCGCGTGCAAGTGAAACTCCTCCGTAGGCTTGGCCGTGACGTGCAAATGCAGATGAGAGCCAGGAGCTGACCAGGGATTTTTCCCTTGGCTCCTCACTGCTCTCTCATCCCACGGGTTGGCTCAGGCAAGAGGCAGTCCCAGTAAGTGCTCTGGAAGTACGTTGGACTGTCTCCACCTGTACTGGAGTCTGACTGGGACTGGGGCAGATGATGACAGTGTCTTCTAAGTAGAAATACCCAAAGGTTTTCTGTGGTTTTTATTAAGTTTTCCAGTGAAATTGCTATTTGGTGACTGGGATGTTGTAAATTCCAAGTAGCTGAACTGACATTTCCGAGAGCGTTGGAAGCCGGGTGGTGACGGTGGGTGAGAATTACAGAACTGAGCTCTCCAGCAAGATTGCAAAACATGCTTCCTTTGCATCCTGCGAACACTGACTCTCCTCTTGGGTAATTACACATGTAGATCACCATAATTACCCCTCGGTGTAGTTCTGCTGCCTGACTTGGGCGGGAAGCCCCAGTGTTTCCAGTGTCGGCTGCCTCGTGGTGTTCAAATGCCGTGAAAATCTGATTTTTAGCAAAGTATGTGTTTCTGGCAAGGGCCCGTCAGAGGCAGCAGCCACATCTGGGTTAAATATCACAGTTCCTTAGTGGCTTAAATACAAACCAGACAGGGAATGTGCAGAACCTGGTAACCAGAGTGTGACACCAGGATGTAAGACTGGCCTGTAAATGGGAAGGGCTGGAGTGCTCCATGCTTGGTGGGTGGAGGGTTTGGTCCTTTCGCTGCTGGCTCTGTCCTTCCTGGAGGGACAGCATGGGAAGGGACCAGCTGAGGGTATGTTGAGCCACCTCCAGAGCCACCTGCAAGGAGTGGGCAGCAGGGGGAGGATGAGGAGGGAGATCTGCCCCAAAACACCTCACACCAGGTAGTGTCATGGTCAGGGGGCCTGTCTGTGTGTAAAACAACTCGTGGTGCTGGGAAACTCCTTCTGCCCTGCCCAGCCTCAGTCTCATTGTTCTCTGACTGTGACCCCAGCGTGGTGGCCGGAGGGCCAGGGAGCTGCCTGTGCCACGCTCCGCTCTCATTCCCCTCCTGTCCCCACTAGGTGCAGACCCGCAGCTCCGATGAGCCCATGACCACCTTCGTCGTGTGCAACGAGTGCGGGAACCGCTGGAAGGTAGCGCACCCAGGGTGTTACTGGCACTAAGGGGGTGAGGGTAGGTGCTGAGCTGCTGCCCACACAGGGGTTTGCCACACGCTGCCCAGCTCTTGTGAGTGATCCCTCCTTGCACAGAGGCAGGAGCTCCAGTGCTTCACCCCATCTCTGCAAACCAGCTGGGGTCAAGTCTCGATCCATCCCTCCTTTCTCACACCTCTTCTACCATCATTGGCTTCTTGGTGCTTTCCATTGTCCCTCGGTCCCCTTAGAGAGGCTGGTGGTGACAGGGTATCAAAGTGCTCTTTGATACTGCACACAGAGCTCGGGATGAGCAGAAATCGGCTCTGTGGGAGCAGAGATGGTGCTGCCACCAAGTGCCAAAGAGACACAGCTGAGGGATTTAAAGGGGAGCTCTGTTTGGCCCCTGCTCCAGAGGCTCAACCTGGCCCCTGGGGAATCAGAACAGTTTGGGTTGGCAGAGACCTTTAAGCTCATTGAGTCCACCCATCCCCCAGCACTGCCAGGGCACCCCTGGCCCTCAGCACCACAGCTCCACGGGGGGCTTGGAAACCCCTCCAGGGATC
>JAAGNO010015843.1:0-10351 GCA_033439905.1 Ceryle rudis
TTAAAAAGGGTAGAAAGGAGGACCCTGGGAACTACCAACCCATCAGCCTCACCTCTGTGCCTGAGAAGATCATGAAACAACTCCTCCTAGAAGGTATGCTAAGGTACCTAGAGGACTGGTAAGTGATTTGAAACAGCCAGCATGGCTTCACCAAGATCAGGTCCTGCCTGACCAATGTAGTGGCCTTCTGTGATGGAGTGACCACATCAGTGGACAAGGGCAAATCTACGGATGTCCTCTGTTTGGACTCTGTAAGGCCTTTGGCACAGTCTGCCACAACATCCTTCTCTCCAAAGTGGAGACATACAGATTTGATGGGTGGACTGTTTGGTGGCTAAGGAATTGTTTGGATGGTTGCATCCAGAGGGTAGTGGTCAATGGCTTGCTGTTCAGATGGAAATTGGTGACAAGTGGTGTCCCTCAGAGGTGTATACTGGGACCAGTATTTTTCAATATCTTCATCAATGACATATAGACAGTGGGATCAAGTGCACCCTCAGCACGTCTGCAGACAACACTAAGCTGAGTGGTGTGGTTGACACTCCTGAGGGCCGGGATGCTATCCGGAGGGATCTGGACCGGTTTGAAAGGTGGGCCTGTGTGGACTTTACATGGTTTGACAAGGCCAAATGCAAGGTCCTTCACCTGGGCTGGGACAATCCTTGATATCAGTACAGGCTGGGGAATGAAGGGATTGAGAGCAGCCCTGTGGAGAAGGACATACATGGATGGGTGAATGAAAAGCTGAACATGAGGTGGCAATGTGGACTCATAACTCAGAAGGCTGACCAGATCCTGGGCTTCATCAAAAGGAGTGTGTCCAGCAGGTCGAGGGAGGTTACTCCTCCCCTCTACTCTACTCTCATGAGACCCCCACCTGGAGCACTGTGTCCAGTTCTGGAGTTGTCAGCACAAAAAAGATAGCGATCTGTTGGAGCAGGTGCAGAGGAGGGCCACAAACATGATCAAGTGGTTGGAACACCTCACTTGTGAGGACAGGCAGAGAAAGTTGGGGTTTTTCAGCCTGGAGAAGAGAAGGCGCTGGGGAGACCTTATAGTGACCTTCCAGTTCTTAAAGGGGGCCTACGGGAAAGATGGGGAGGGACTAATTATCAGGGAGTGTAGAGATAGGACAAGGTGTAATGGTTTCAAACTGAGAGTAGATTTAGACTAGATAACAAAAAAATTATTTCCTATGAGGGTAGTAAAACACTGGAACAGGTTGCCCAGAGAGGTGGTAGAAGCCCCATCCCTGGAAGTGTTCAAGGCCAGGTTGGATGGGGCTTTGAGCAACCTGATCTAGCTAAAGATGTCTCTGTTTCCTGCAGGGTGGTTGGACTAGATAGCCTTTCAACCTGAAGAATTCCATGATGATGGAAATTATTTCATGAATTTGAAAGATATGACTCCTTTGCTCTCCACATGAGAGATGCAGAAACACAGTGTTTGTAAAGGGGATTTTCTGTATCATCTCAGAGCATTTCTATATTCCACCGTGGCTTGTCTTGGGTATGGCCAGTTCCTGATGCTGCAAGTGTTAGAGAGATGTAATCTTGAGTTCTGTTCTGTCTGCTGGCCTTGATGATGTCAGATAAGAGCTATCTAACAGGCTGCCGTGATTATTCATATGATTCTTCCTTTGGCTTCTACAGAGCAAGGAATTTCTTTTTAACTGTGATTCTGAAAACTGGACTTTTATCCATTTAAATTTAAGCAGATTGCTTTGAGTTCTTTGACTAGGATATTCTTATTTCAAAGATCCAATCTATGATTTCAGCCCCCCGAACTTTTGTTGGCAAGTTTTAAAAGTCTTCAGTATTAATTGCTTTTGTTTAATTCCTACTTTGTAATGTTCCTTATCTTTTGTTTGCTAATTAATTTTTTTTCCTGAATCCGCATAGCTCTTTTGACATTTATATGATCCTCTTACAAATACACTGGTATGTTGATGTTCTTGAAGCACAAACAACAGAACTGGGTGTGTTATTTTGGTAGCTGAGAGCTTGTTTAAGGTTGAAATCTGCACCTTGGGCTGTTCTGTTTTAAAATGCTATTATGTGTATGCTTGTGTGATTTGGTAGCTATTAAATAAACTATGAAGCATCCTAATTTAGACACAATGTGTTGTGAGTACAGCGTTTCAACTAGATTACACTGGAAAATGGGTCCCAGTTCTAATGCAAGTTCCTGCATACATCCCATGTTGCTAGCTTTTGACTGGATTGCCTGTTTACTCTGGTAATCACTCTGCAGCCACTTTTTTAACGTCTCACTAATTTACAGGTGATTTTAAAAACAGCCTCGGATGAAATCAGGTATTTTGTCACAGTCATAAGTTGTCAAAATTTTATGAAACTTTGTTTTCATCCAGTACTGTGATTTTTTTATTCTTTTTTTTTTTTTTTTACTGCAGACATTAAAGAATTTTTAACCAGTTTTCCCTCTGCGTGAAAAATCTTCCAAAGTATCAAGGCTGAAAATAGGTTTGACAATATTGCTTTTGTAAATGCTCAGTGCCATTGCTGTGGTGGTACCTGTAGTCTTCAGCAGAACAATTTTTACTGTTACTGCACTAATTAACCTATACGTACACTCTATATAATAGATAGCTTAAAAGAGTATCTTTAAACCCCATTTTCTTTTTTAACTGGATGTGAAATACTACTTCTACAAGGTTATGTGGGGTCGGTAGTGTGTACGTACACTTTTCTAGCCAAGTTTGCTCATATGGTCAAACTATAAATTGAAATAAAAGAACAAATACCTGCCACTGATTATGTTGGCAAGAGATGAGGCTTTGGGTGTATCTACTCCAAGGACTTTGGTTTGTGTCAGGGGAAACCACCCTCCAGTACCACCAAAATCACGTGCAAGGAGGACTTTTTTGCCAAGTGCTCTTCCCAGGTACCTTTCCTAAGCTGACAAAAGCAGTTTTGTCATCTTGTTTATACTGGTGATCTAGTGGGGATTTCTCTGCTAGCAAAACTGTGTCTGAAGCTTAGACACACAGTGTATTCTACAAGTGTGTAAAAGATTGCATGCTAGTTTATACGTACTTGACATGTAGATTATGAAGTATAACATTTTTTTTTCCTGTTCTTTTCCAGTTTAGGACTAATATCAGATTCTTTTCATATGTTTTTTGACTGTACTGCTCTATTGGCTGGATTAGCAGCTTCGGTTATTTCCAAATGGAGGTCAAACGATGCTTTCTCATATGGGTAAGAAACTTCAGGCTGTTACCTTAAAGTATTTTAGTAAATGTTTAGGTGGTAATTTTTCACTGTATGAATAAAACCTTTTTTTGCAGAACATGGAAAAGCTATGTTGAAAGTGTTTTTTGTTAAGGTGAGTTATGTAAACCTTTAATATCCCCCTAGAAATAGTGAAAATGTGAAGGCTTTGCTTTTGGAGATCAGGTTTATCACTTCTAAGATATCCATGATCGTACTAATAGAAACAAGTTGCATAGCAGAACATTATCCTGCACTGTCATGTGTTTGTGGCACCAGAGGAGTAAGAGCAGCCACATCATGGGCTTGTCCTCACAGTGCGTTACAGGGAACCTCAGACTGCTGGTGGCCCATGCCACCTTTGGGACAGACAGTTACAGCTGAAAGGAGCTAAGTCTGAGTGATGCTGCACCAGAGATTATAAACCACGCTTCTCAGAACCAGCAGGATTTAACAGCTGTGGCCACCATTAACACAGACCCTCAAGGCTGCGGTATGTCATCCTATACCACCCTTCATGGAGAGAGCTGCTGCAGCTGGTTCTGTCTGAAGAGCACTTGGTTCACTCTCACACTGCAGTTGTGTCCTATAAAACAGTACTGGTGAAAAATGTTATTAATTGGCAATACCGACTAATTAACAGCAGATAGCCGGTAACGTGAGCTGCTGCATTCCCCACAGCATTACTGAACTAATGTCAGCATTTAGCTTCAGCTGTCTTGCTTAAGCATGGCTCATACAGTTTGAAACTTAAAGAACTGTTTAATTAAGGTGGAAACTCCAGTGTGCCTGAAATCAATTTAGGAAGAATTGATTGTGCCATGAACTAATTGCAGTGAAAGCAAGTTTGGTATTAATTACTGTTCTGCATTTAAATGGCTGGCATTCCATTTATTAGAGAAAAGTCACAATTTATTAAGTCTGATGTTTGCTCCATTGGAATTACATGTTATTCTAAGTTGTCTGATTTTTATTGGAAAAATTTAGTACCTGAAACAATCAATTTCTACTTAAAATTTTTACTAAAGGGTGAGCAAATTAATGTGTGGCTGTTTGATACTAAACAGAACTTTACATCAGCAGATTTTGATTGCATCTCACATGCTTATCTTACTTTGTGGCTTCCAAATATAAGCTTATACTATAGCTTCTAGTAGAGATGATCTCAAATAGGAAGATTTTGACATACTGAAAGTTTTCTTTCATCTAGATGAAGTAATCGCTGTCCTAGGTCAGGTAATTTCTGTCAAAATATAATACAGTGAATATCATATACTTACCTGTCATTTATATACTACATCTTCCATTTACTAAATCCTTCTGTAATACAACTGTTTGAGAACTAGTGCTGTAGCCTACGTTCCACTTTTAATTTTCAATGTTTAAATGGAGGTGGTAATATCTGCTGTTGCTTTTTTGTTTCCTGCAGGTATGTTCGAGCAGAAGTACTTGCTGGTTTTGTAAATGGTTTATTCCTCATCTTTACAGCATTCTTCATTTTTTCTGAAGGTGTTGAGGTATGTTATGAAGTTACTTGCACTATCAGTTGTCTCATTTCTGTTTGTAGAGAGTATTAAGGGAGTAAGAGATAAAATTATTGAAATTATGTTCATAATTGGCTAAAAATCTGTGATTTGAACAGGGAATAGGGCCATCTGAAACTAATGTTTTGACACAGAAACCTAGCTTTTTCAGTATATCCATATTAGCTTCTTAAATAGTGGATTTTGATTGTATGTGAAGATTTTTGTGAGATTGGCCCCATACTTTTTTTCAGCCAGTTAAGTATGTCATAGAAAGATCTTTACTTCTCATTCTTAAAGGACAGATGAGGCCAAGAAAGAAAGGCCAAAACTAGTCATTCAGAGGAGAGAAGTTAGTCATAAGAAATGGAAATGCATTCTGTGTGTGAAGAAGCTGGACTAACTCATTAAAGAAAGAGCATTATCTTCCAAATCTCGACGTCTGATATAAATGGCAAGCAGTAATCGCTTTAGCATTTATGAGGGTGCTTTTCTTGAATTTCTTTTAGAAGATGATTCAGGTGATAATTTCATGATAAAAATTTACACATCAAGGGTGTCTGCACTGAAATGAGGTAGGATTAAGAATAAAATGAATAAACTGATTCTGATCAGCTTGCATTAATGCTTTTCCTTTTTAATGGGAGATGCACTATAAATTTCTTTAGACTTCTAGTTCAGAATACATTCAGTCTAGTGGGTGATGTTTTTTAATTAATAGAGAACTGAAAAGAGCTTTCAGGAGCCTATCTTCTACAAAGATAAGCCTGTAAATACTTCAAAATCAGTACAAACTGGACTGTAATTCCCAGAAAGCTTGGGAATCCTTCACTCCAAATGGCAACAAAACTTACTAGAAAAAATAAAAGCTACTATTGGAAGGGAAAAGTGTAGCATTGAAACCTTCTTCTTTTCTGGCTGATCTTAACTCCCATGCTGAGTATTCCCTTTGGTTGTGATGGTGACTCCTTTTCTTTCTTGTTACTTTAAAATTTTACATCTGGTTGAAGTTTCATTGTTTGCTTACTGCCTATGCCTTTCCTTTCTCTGGACAGATGGTGAATGTTTGTCTCCCCTGTTAGTAGTAATTTATGGTCTTCAACACTTAGTTTCAATCAGTCTAGATTTTAGAAGTTTTGAAAAATGACACAATTGGTTCTCAGTCTTCGTTTTCCTTTATTCCCCTTATGCCCTCATCCTTCTAAGGAGTTAGGAAGAAATTGCATTCTAGATTCTTAGCAGTTGTTTGGATGACTTGGGCAATCCATGTCTTACAACAAACTTGAACGTTTTCATACGGCATTGAGCCACTTCCCACAGCTTAATGAAATGTTATTCTGATAGTCTAGCTAACTTTTATCATATTCTACTATAATTTCACAGCTTTAATAGTAAAACTTCGGCTTCAGACAGTAAATTAGTCTCTGTACCATCCCAAAACATGAAAGTCCTGAGTAATTTTTTATTATATCTTTATATATGCTTGTTTCTAAGAGAATGCTCCTGTTATAAACATTATTTTTCTTTCAGTGCCTCTTGGTTTGTTGTTTTGTTTTTGGGGTTTTTTTTTTGAT
This sequence comes from Ceryle rudis, assembly GCA_033439905.1. Taxonomy (NCBI): domain Eukaryota; kingdom Metazoa; phylum Chordata; class Aves; order Coraciiformes; family Cerylidae; genus Ceryle; species Ceryle rudis. The sequence goes on from JAAGNO010015843.1 coordinate 6,331, forward strand.
TTATTTTATTTTATTTTTTTAGAGAGCACTTGAGCCTCCTGATGTGCATCATGAGAGACTTCTTCCTGTTTCTATACTAGGATTCATTGTAAATCTTATAGGAATATTTGTTTTTCAACATGGAGGTCATGGGCATTCACATGGCTCTGGTAGGACATCTACAATTTTCAGTACTGTTTCCTTTCTTGGCACCCTGTGTTATGGGATCTTATAATCTTCCAGTGAGAACCCCAAAATTAAATTTTAATGTCTTTCTGGTGGCAATCCTAGCCAAATGTGTATGTGACTTGCTGCAATATTGACTTCCATGTTTTCTGACTAGCCCTGGTATGTCACTGCTCTATTTCTAATATTAATATCCCTTAACTGGAAGGCCTAGAACTGCTTTCTAATCTGCTTTCTGGAACATGCACTCTTCTGCACCTTATTGGAAGAGATTTGTGGAGTGTCCTTTGGACAAAATTAAGCTGGAGATAAGTGAGATCTTGGGTGGGAAATGTACAAAACCATGTCTGAACCAAATTCTATGTATGGGATGATTTGGCTTCAGGTGCTTCTCAACTTAGTGTCTTTTGAATTTAAATTCAGAATTTATTTGCCTAAACATATATATGGTAAGTTGTTTGGTTTTTGGTGTTTGCTTTTTATCACTTTCAGCTGAACATATAAAAAGGCATAGGGTGGTGGAAGAAAATAGTCTTTTGGTCTTTAAGCAGCAATTTAAGCTTGAATTTTTAATGTGTGAGCAATAGCCAATTTCTAGTCTCTTAAAACTGCTATTTTTAATGTGCTTGTATCTAATTCTGTGTACATTTTCCAAATTGTACTGAAAAGTGTAACACAGCTTGTCTCAGTGGCAGTGTATGAACACTTCTCAAATCAGGTACAGATTTGATACAACTGCACAGCATAGATTTACATGACAAACAACTTGTGTGAATTCTCTTAATTTATGTAAAGCTATACCTTAAGATGACCTAAAAGATGAATAGGTTTCAAGTAGCTTAGAAACAAATGTAAGCATACTTCTGTTCAGCACTGAAATTTATACTCTGACAGGGATATTTGTTTATAGGGCATGAACACAGCCATTCTCTATTTAACGGTGGTCTCGGCCATGGACACAGTCATGGAGGTCATAGTCACAGCCATGAACATAAACATGCCCATGGACACACTCATGATCATGGCCACAGCCATGGACACTCTCATGGTCAGAATTATTGTCATGGTAAGTACATTTTTTTTAATTACATTTATTAATTTTCAGTTTATTTTATTAAATTAACGTAACTAAGGTTAATGTCATAGACCATCTTGTCTCAGTTTAAATTTGCTATTAATAATTTACTGGGGAAAAAAAAAAAAGAAGGTGCTAGCAGCTTGCTGCAAGCATGCATGAATTCTCACTAAATGTGCAGTATGCTGTGCCATCACCAGCTTTTGTGGCTCATTTTGGTAAGTGCTGTTTCACTTGCAGTAAATTCAGTTAGTTTTTAAAGGTTTTTCTTTACCTACATTTGTTTTGAACATTCACCATAATGTTATGTATTGGCAAGACATAAAACAGATGTATGCTCTAGCAATAAAATAGAATTAGTTATCAAGTCCTCCGTTTTGATTTTTCATTAAAATTAATATACAAAGTTAAGCTGCTTTGCCAGTGTTCTCCTTTTGAACAATTTTACAGATCAAGATATTAGGAAAGATGAATAAGTAATTTTACTTTGAATACTTAGGGACTCATATGCCATACTTGGTTTTTGATCTCAAATACAAGATTTTCCCTGTATTGTGTAGCTGTAATGTGTTTTAAAGCTGGCTATAAAATAGGTACTTGGTATCTTAGCTATGCTTAAATCTTTTCTATGAAGGCAAACAATCTCTAAAGAGACATCCATGCAAAATATGATCGGTAGCCTTCACTGTGGGAGTAGAGACAGAGTAGTTACTGCCTATTTGAAACAATGCAAATGAAAGCCTTGTGGTAATGCAGGGACAGCAAATATAACTGGTTTGTGCAATTTGGTATTCAAAGCAATTTCTGCATAAATCATTATATGTCTTTACCAGAATTCATTTGCTATCCTTTAACAAGTTTTTCTTAAAATACCTTTCTGACATGTTTAATATGCTTGGATGAGAGGATTTTTTGACTTAGTTCTGCCTTCTCCAAGGTTGTTTTACATTAGGTATAAATGCTTCCTTATGTGAAATATTTATGGTTAGCAACTTTATTTGACCTTACTGGCTTTGACTGTGTGTACAGCTTGTATTCTTGAGGGGGGCTTATTTTGTGAAGTACCGGAAAGGTTTTATTTCTCTCATTAAAAAATAAACGTTGATTTTAAATTTTTTTTTAATGTATACATATATAAAATCTATTGTGCAAAGTGGTATTTTCTTTTAAAAAAAAAAAGTGGTTTAAGAATTTTAACTTAATTCCTGTGTTAAAAAATAATAGCTAGAGTAAAAGCTAGTCATTGTGAGCAGCTTGTGTGCTCAAGAAATTTCATAAAGACCATAACAGAATATACCACTAGAAAGCCCTTGTGTAGCTTAATATGCCAATAATTGTCTTCACAGATGACCATTCTCTTGAAGGGATGGCTGGATCCAGCAAACAGATTTTACAAGGTATGATGAGAATAAATAATAGTGGTTTATTAGTTTTATCATGGCCTGCCTGCCTGTGACTGTTTCACATCTCTGTTTTAGAGAATGCCTCTGGGTAAATTCTGTATTTTTCTTAGAGGAGCCTTTTTATGAAGTCCCCTCCCACCCGTAAACAGAGCAGTGCCATACCCTGTGCATAGCTAGGCACTGAGACCTTCACTGCAGTCTAAATGTAATGCAGTGTAATGCAACAGCTTAATGGGAGATCCCAAAAGCTGGGGTTCAGTTTCTGTTATAGTTACTGAAAAAATCAAATAATAAAAATCTAGGAAAGAATGGTTAAAAGCAGAAACCTAGGGAGCCTAATTGCAGTGTAGGCTATGGAAACTGAAAACCAGCATAATTAAGGTAGAATGTTTATGAAAAATGCACGTTGATGTAATTGTTAAAGGGTACCTGAGCTTAAAACGTGCATTTCATCCAGCCATTACAGTTGGTTTGAACAAGATGGTAATTCACTCTAAATTGCTTGAAGGAGCATTAGAATCTATGATCTCCTGAACATTGCTATAAATAAATTACTGATAATTTAGATGTTAGTTATGAACTTTTTGGATTTTTTTTGTAAGTGTTCAAAGTTAGAGACAGTTATGTAATGTAAGAGTCGTCATCTGGCATACTCGAATGTACGTACTGTTTTCTCTTATTGAATGATTTTTCTGGCTTGTTTATAGTCCTTGAAAAGGAACCTTTTCAACCTCTTACAGAATTTATAGTGTACTGTATTATGTCTATGGATACTCACTAGTTCAGTAGAAGATAGCCAAAAGTCAGCCTTTTCATAAAAGGCACATTTGAATTGAAGCATATTAAAAAGACTCAATTTTATATAATTCAAACTTTTCAATACTGTGGTGGGTTGGCCCTGGCCAGCAGCTAAGCACTCAGCAGCTGCTTGCATACTCCTGCAGTGGGACTGGAAGGAAACTGCAAGTGTAAAAGCAAGTATTCTTGGATTGAGAGAAAGACAAGTTTAGTAAGTGCTGGGGGTGGGGGGAGGAATCCGAACCAACTAGTGATGCAACCAGCTGGTGATGCTCACCACCTCCTACCAGCAGATCAATGCTCAGGAAATGTCTGAGCAACATCTATTTCGGAAAGAAAACACCTCAATTTCATTGTTGAGTGTGATGTTCCGTGGTATGGAATACCCTCTGGTCAGTTTGGGTCAGCTGCTCTGGCTATGTGCCCTCCCAGCATCATGCCCACCTCTGGTCTGCCTCCTTGCTGTGGAGGAAGAGTGAGAAACAGAAGGGCTTGACGCTGTCCAAGCACTGGGTGGCAACAGCTAAAACATTGGTGTGTTACCAATGCAGTTTTAGTCACACGTCTGAAGCACAGCACC
>JAAGNO010015843.1:16472-41067 GCA_033439905.1 Ceryle rudis
ATTGTGGAGGGGTTGGGTTGGGGTAGGTTTTACTCAGGGCCTTTTTTTTTTTTTTTTTTTTTTTTTTTTTTTTTGTAATCTGTGTTCTTTCAGGGATATTTACATATCCAAAGAATAAAGGCAGAACACAAATCCTTATTCCCTTCCATGGGACTCTGCCTAGTAAGTGAGTAGAATATCAAAGCAGTTGCATGCAAATGCAGAGGGGAATCGTTTCTCATAAAGCAAGATTGCTTGTGTCTAGATGAAATAACTGTTTGTTCATATTCTGTTGGGTGTATGCTTCAGCACTGGTCAGCTTCTTGATTTATTTGAGTCTTGCCTGCTCCTTTTAGTGGGTCGTCTTTGTTCAGTTTTCTGAATTGATGGCAAGAATTGCCAGAAGAAATAACAAAAAATACCTCTACGGGGTGACTAAAGAACCTATCGTTGCAATATAAAGCTGGTTTGTAACCTCTAATTTGTAACCCGATTTCTCTCGTGCAGCTGCACTAAGGCTTGAACAATGCCACTAGAGAAGTCAAGCAATGCTTTTAATTCAAATGGTTGAGCCTTCCTGTAGACATCTCTAATTAGTGCAGATTGTCAACTGCTGACACTGCTGCTCTGTGTTGCTCCTGCGCTATGGTGACTCTAGGGTGACATACTCTTCTGCCTGACTCCTTGTGAGTTAGCACAGAACTTTCAGGCTGCGCAGTGAAAACCTGGTGTGAGGTTCTTCTGAGATTTTCACTGACAAGTAAATACACTTCTAAGCTTAGAGTAAGCAAAAATTAGGTATCTTTTTCTAGAGTATAGAGAGGTAAAATCAGCCACTTCCCTTTAGTTGACTGTGACTGTCTACGTTCCAGTAGAAGCCTGTCTTTAATAGGATTATATGGAAATATTGTCAAGTTTTTCCAAAGGTTTTTTTTTTCCCCCTCATGATATAATGTGCCTGAATCAATAAACAATTTCTCAAGTCTCTAAACTGTTTTTAATATTTAAAACTGAATGTTCAATTATTTTTAGCCTTTAGCCTTAGGATTATAACTCTTACTCTGAAATGTTGAAGCAATTTTAGTATTTTGATCAGCTATGTGAAATTAGTCATCAAGCAAAAACCACAAATCCAGTACGAAGCAAGAAGTTTATCCGAAACCACTATTAGAGCCACATGTTTCTAGAAAGGCACCATAGACTAAATATGATACTCAACTGGATAGGGCATGAAGACTACATATTAAGTAATCAAAGAAATGAGACTATTTACTTCCGTCATTTAGTGAAGTTGTTTCCATGGGTTACACCAGCTTTACATAAAGTCTAGAGCTGCTTGAACATGATATAATATGAAAGAGTTTTTGGGGACGACATGCCTGTAACATCTGGAGTATATGCCTACCATGTTTGGAGCATAACAGTATAAAAAATTACTTTTTAAAATGAAGTGCTGCATTCACTGAGATTCAGAAGGAATGTTCTATAAGCAGAACTCCCCCAGACCAGCATTTTTGTTGGTGGTGCTGTTTTGAGCCATCTTTGCTAAAGGGCATGACTGCCTTTGTTTACAGGGTAATGGTACCTGCCAGCCTTGCTTGAGAATCAAAATACTACTTTGTTATCAGAACAGAAAATTTACAGTCGGGAAAGTAAATTTTGAACCTGCAATCCTTGCCTTGAGCAAAGCCTGCAGTCCGATTAAGATTGCCATTGCCCAGTAGAAAAATGTTGTTAAAGTTCTGAATCAGACGTGACAATCTTGGCACTGCAGATGTGGATGGTGGCTTGAAAACTATTTTGAAATCTGTTTGTAGATTTTCAGCTATGGTATTTGAAGAGCCATAGCTGGTCTTGAGTCTTAGCAGTGTTTGTTTGCTTTCCACAAAATCTATGATGAGTATCCTCTATTTTCTGCAGTGCTGAGAGCGCTAGATGATTTCCTGATGTGCTGTGACTGCAATGACTGTGTCAAGGGTTCTTTACGCCGGAGTTGTTCTCAGCCTTGCTGACCAAGGTGATGATAGTGCCAGACTCTTGCTAGCTATGCCTACAAAAACAGTGGCATGAACAGGATGGGAGTGGAGTGTGTATGAGCATTATCTGAATGTAATGCAAGTTGATTAAGAATCTGATGCTTTCACTTTTCATTGTTAATTGAGCCATGTGTAGTAGTGGCAGGCTGGGTGTATCAGATTCATGTCAATAGCTTTTATCTGTTTGAACACCTTTCACTTCCTCTGTGGCAGTGAAAGTGTGATGTACCACTAACTCATTTTGCACACATTAGCCATTTTTGCTCTTATGGCTTTTGTAGAGGATATGTTTATCTCCTGAGTCTTGCTCTGGGTTAGCACCTCTTTCAAATTCCATTGCCTTGTAAAATAGTGTGGTATTTTAGATTCAAGGCTTGGTAATCAGAGACCATTGGAAAATTGTGTCTGCTCTAGAAGCAAAGCTTACAAATGGCTTATGCATGAAAATATTCCCCACTTGGTGAGAATTCAGCATTATTTATTTTCCTCAATAATGTTTTTCTAAATTAAAAAAAAAAAATGGGGAAGTGCCAGCGCAGGAGTTGCTGCAGACACAACCATGTGTGTTTTGCACTAATGACTAATCAAAAAAAAAAAGGAAAGCTTGGTCAGATTGTCTAACCACAGTTCAGCCTGGTTGGTATCGTCATCTTTCCTAGTGTTTTCTTCAGTCACATGAGGTAGATCTAATATTTCTAGTGCCTCCTGGTGACTTAAGTAATACTGTTTGGGTTTTTTTTTAGTTAGTGTTTGAGTGAAGAGCATACTGTGTGTACTTTTGGTTTTTAATTAAAGTTTTTGTAATTTTGTAGTATGCATGAAACACCAGAGAACCTGAGAAAAATGGATTCTATAGTTTGTCATGTTAGTTTGGTTTACAATAAGACTACCCTTTAAGATGTGTCCCTTTGGATGCAGAGGTGTGTGCATAGGTTTCTGTGCTGTAACAGCATCTGTGAGGACGTATCCCATCACTGCAGCTGGCTTTTGGCCTTTTCAGCTTTGCAAAAGCTAAACTTGTAGTTGAATGCTCTAAGTTAGAGGAGAGAGAAGTGACCTGAGATAGGCTTCAACTTTCACCTACAGTCTCAAGCCACGTCCTGATTTACCTCTATTCTTTGGATTTTTTAATATGTTAGTTGAACTTCATGACTTCAGTTGTTTGGGTTTTTTTGTGAAGTCTGGATAAAAGCAGAACTTGTGCAGCATTATTGCCAAAAACTTGAATGGGAGGTTTCTCTTTTCAAGTGTCAGTTGGGAGATGGTAAAAAAAAAAAAAAAAAAAAAAAAAGTAGGTAAAATCTTGCCAGCAGGGAGGCTATCTTTTAAGCTGTACTACCTATACTAGGAGTGTCTTTCCCCATTCACCTTTTTGTGTATTATTTGATTTTGAGCTAATAGTTCTAATATGTGCTGCTTAAAACTGCACCCCATTGCCTGGCAAGGAGAGATGCTCTTCAGTGCTTGCACACACTCTGCTGTTTGCAGAGACTTAACCTCGGAAGATCGTTTCTTAGGCAACAAGATTTTCGGAATGAAGCATGAATCTTAATTTTAAATGCATCTTCAGCTGAAGAGCTCTCTAGTGGGGCTTTAACTTCCTATTTTCAATGCGCATGCTGTTCCAGAATGAATTGACAAGTTTCACTGACCAAATTTTTTTTTGGACTGAGTTAACATGCCCAACCTACTAGTCTTAAGTTTTTCTAGGCTATCTCTCCAAATCTCCTACTTGACAATACATTTCCATTCCATCAGATAATGTACATAAGTTTTATCAAATAATGTAAATATGTTGTGCAAATCAGTCTTATTTAATGGATTTGTTTTTCACTCGTAGTGGTATCTTCCAATAAAAAGACAAGTTCCTATATTCTTCATTCTTTTAGTCCTTTCCCTGGGAAAAAAATACGCAGCCAGTATTTGTGTTTTCAAAGCCTTTGGATACATCTGTTAGAGGCGCCTTGTTAAATTTATGGGGATGGAGTCAGTGTTCAGAAATCTTGTATTCAGTTTGCATCCTGAACTTGTGTGTATTGGTCTTTCAAGGTTTTTAATAAGAAGCAAACCTGCATTTTAAATAGCGAGTTAAACTGAAATCAATTCAGCAATGGAGTATTCTGGCAGCTCCAGCTCCCTTTGATGTAATGCTTGTGACATGGACATTATTTAGAGAGATGGGTCCATTGATATGAGAACCTTTTTTCCCTAAACTTCTGTAATCCACTGTCTGTAGAATGTGACACTTCAATTAAGCTTTCTTTAGACAGATTGACAGTTAATGCATTGCTAAATGTTTAATTATCTTGGTGACAGGTCCGGTTTAGGTGACTTCTGCCTCCCCTAATTGCTTCTTCCTATTTCTGAGCTGATTCTTTGGTAGCAGTGCAACCATGTGAGGCCATGTGATGGTGGAGTGCATCAGGCAGGGTTTTTTTTTGCTAAAATAACCAATGTGCCTGCAAGGAGACTTAATTTTAGGGTGGTTGTTTTTCCAGGGGTTCATTAGACAAAAGACACACACCCTATAATTCCTTCCCACCCCTGGCAAAGGATTATCTAAGCAGTGAGCTGAGCAGTCAATCAGCCAGCGCTGCTTCTGTGTACAAATGGAACCATTTAAGAATGGAAAGGAATGGTTAGGTCATTCTGTTCACCGTCTGCAAATATACAGCTGGTCTCTGCAGTATATTCTACATCACTTCATGAGATTTTAAACAAAGCTTCTGTGGTTTCCTTTAACAGACAACCCAATTTATCTCTTACAGATGTTTTCTCAATGCATTTTCATCCCATCACTCCATGTACTCCAGCAGTGATGCCAGTGCTGAACACTGCACTTCAGCTTACAGTTTTGAAATATATCATCACTTTTGGTCTAGAGTGTTAGGTGATGTAAATGCTCTTGAAATTAGATTGTTACTTAAGTTTTAGCGTTGAGCTATAGATATTTGCCATCCTCTCAAAAAGTTTAGGATGCTTCACTGAGCCAGGCATGATGCACTACTCCTAAACAAAAAAATCACCATAATCAATACTTAATAAGAGTATAAATTTTTAGTGGTAGCTTCAGGGTATGGGTTACTGGTCTCCTGGTTTTATTTAAAAAAAAAAAAAAAAAAAGTAAGTAATAATAAAAAAGGGTATTAAGTGTCATCTTAGTTTGCTGATAAAACAAGACCATTTGGCTGGGAGGGTACCTATAATTGCTTCCAAATGTCTAATCCTTGAGCTTGGATGAGACCCTACACTTAGTTCATTTCCAGAATATGCTAAGTTGTCTGTTTGTGACAGAATCACTTTGTTATAGCTGGACTGGTCCATACTAATTTTGTTTTATGATCTCTCCATTATTATCTTAGTTCATCAGAAAAATATGCCTTAAGCCAAACACAAAAGTGAAAACCATTTCAGCTGCATATTTTTATGGTTGGTTATGAGCAATTACCATTGAAGTAGGTTTTGGGGTTGAGCTGCTTTGTCTTAATGTTTAAGACACTATGAGATTTCATCTCAAAGCCTGTGATTAAACTAATACTCTTTTGTAATTGTCTACCAGTTGTGTCTGTGGAAAATCTGGGGTAGGATTTATCTTGACTTTTAGTAAGACACCATCGCAATTTTGTCAATCCTTTTATTTTATGTGCTGGATTTTCATGGCAACTTTCTCAGCTTCTGGTGAAACAACTGAAGAAAAATTCTTCAGGAACATTAAGGAATGTTATGTTGCTCTTTCTTTTGCATCTTTTGTAAATGTAATAGTAACTAACTTCCTTTTTTCTTTCCAGTATTGTTCCTCTTCTAAAAGAATCCATTGGAATTTTGATGCAACGAACTCCTCCTTCCCTGGAAAATGTCCTTCCTCAGTGCTACCAGAGGGTGAGCTCTTAGGCTGTTTTGCTTCACATCAGCTGATGACTGAAGGAGCCACAACTGTGTGTATGAGGATACTTAGTGATGTTTTTCCAGTAATGCTTGTGAAAGGTTCCTTAGATTGTACAATTGGACGTACCCGTTTGTTTATCTTTCTGAAGTCCTTAAGTGTATGTAGCTTCAACTCCGTTTGTGTTTTAAAATGTGCTGTGTTAGTTTAGAAAAGTAGATCCTGAAGCTTTTCCTCTCAAAATACTTTGTGCTGATACAAAGTACCTAATGGTTTTCTGCTTTGTTCCGGTTTTGTCTTCCTCAATATCTAGTTCTTCATAAAGTGAGATGGAGTAACAGCAGAATTTTATTTATAAGAACATGTAGATTAGTCTGGATTTGACCTCTCCTGGGATTCCTAATAATTTACCTATTACTGTGTCACAACTTGAACATTGAAGCACCTTTGTGAACTTACCAGAAAGCACTTGTAGGAGTGTCATCTTTCCTCAGAAAGTTACAGCATTTTATCAGCCATGTGGAGGGTTTGTTAAAATTGGACACAGGAAGATGATTTTGACAGGACAAACCGAAGCCCTCACTAAATATTTACAGAAATATTAACATATTTCTGCTAATAGAACCCCTTTTAAATTACTTTATGAGAAAATTCCTGCATTTTCAAAAATTGCTGTTTCAATTAAATGCACTCTCAAATTTAATAACTGTGACTTCTCTTTCTTGGGCACCACTGTTTTCAGAAATGGTTTCAGTAAAATATATGTAAAATGTAAATGCAGCATACAAAATCATGACACATACATACAATCTATATGTTTTCACCTTCCTTCCAATTACTAAAATACTGTAATAAGCAATTGAAGTGAAATATCACAGACTGCACAGTGAACTAGAATAATGCATCAGCTTTTATCATATTTTCTTTTAAAAAGCATAGGACAGACAACATTTTCTGAAATGTGGTTGGTTTGTTTTTTTTTTTATTTGTCTCCCATTTTTAGGTGCAGCAGTTGCAAGGAGTTTACAGTTTACATGATCCACATTTCTGGACCCTCTGTACTGATGTTTACATAGGGACTTTGAAATTATTAGTAGCTCCTGATGCTGATGGAAGGTGGATTCTAAGCCAGACTCACAATATTTTTACTCAGGTATGTCTCATTAGTGGAAACCACATCTTAAAGTGTAAATTGCCTGTCATGTGATGTGACATTGTAATTCTTATCAAGAAAAACTCAAATGTTTCTGGCTTTGGGTGTGTTTTCAAAAGCTTCTCTGCTCCAGCTGTATAGAACAATTTCAAAATACTCAGTGGTGTTGATGGTACTACTGTACCTCTCTGCATTAGTTCTTGATGCCACTAAATGGAAATAATAGCTGTAGTTGTCTGAGGTGTATCAAATTAAGTTGAAACCCTATACTGACTTTAGGAGGAAGCATGAAAATATAAAAACGTATTTTACATCTGAAGTCTCCAAAGGACTGTGTTTCCCAAGTGAGCAGCTAGCTCTTCAGCTCTTCTGTTTCTGTGCAGGTATCCAAAGCCATGTGTCCAGGAAGGAAATTGGGACATCAGGGTCTATCCTTTTTCTTATCTGACCTATGTTAGTAAGTGGAGGAACAGTTGGAGCAAGTATAGATTTTTCTCCTCAGTAATATTCGCCCTCATTCATAATAATATAATTGATAGATGGTTTTGCAACTCAACTGAGCTAACAGCAAGTTGATGGTAGTTGAAGACAGTCTCATCTTTAGCAGTGTTCAGCCTGGTGCTTCAAGATCAAGTTGCATAAAAAGTGACCATCACAACATTATTGCTGGCCTGCTGCTGAGGTTAAAGTGAATGACTTTTTTTTTTTAATGCTGTCACGTAAATTCACTGTAAGCATTGCTGTTTCTTGCTAAAATCTTAGTGTGGAACTTGTTCGAACAACAAATCCCATGTTACATTCTTGTACTTGGTTTCATTTTAACCTGACAGCTCTTCAAGCAGCTTGCTTTTCAGAAAGTTGAACTTCTACAAAAGAAAGTAGGAATTGCTTTTGTGCAGGTTCACATGTGACAGTTATTTAGGATTAATCAGAAAAGGCAATGTAGCAAAGCTAATGTTAATATATAATTACATACATGCATTTAACTGTGTGAAGAACTATATTCCAAGTTTGTAGGCTTCCAAATTGCCAGTATCTCAGTGAACGTTCATGTAGAAAATGACCTCCAGAAAAAGAAGATAGTGAGTTGTTTTGCTAAGTAACTTACTGGTGTGGGCTTGTGTTCAGGACAGTTAAATTGCTTTGCCTTTACAGTTTTTTAAACTCTGCTTTTCTTTTCCATAGGCAGGAGTAAGACAGCTTTACATACAGATTGATGTTGCAGCCATGTAGTGAATTTCTGAAATTGTGCTGTTGGACCAAAGTTTTTTGTACTGTAATGGTATACCAACATACTTCTCAAGACAGCCTGCTTCCACCACTGCTCTGGAATTGAATAGATTTCTGCCCTTGGGCCATGGATGGAGTTCACTTCTAAGGATTAAATATTGAATGTCATGGACTTTGGGTCTTGTCTTTTTCTGGCCCCTAAACTTGTAAGGTTTTGAGGGTTTTTTACTTACTGAGGTTGTGGTACTGGAAACCCTGTCATGTCTTCAGTAAAGCTGCTGAAACCACTGCTCGTTCCCATAAAACCAGTGTTATCAACAGTTGGAAACTTGTTTTGCAGATAATGTCAGAATGGCTGACATGCTTCAATATAATTGTATGTATGTACAATTGTTTGTACTTTGCAAACTTAATGAACCAAACCATATTGGGTTTTCAAAGTGCCTTTTATATCAGGAGAGGTATTTGCCAGCATAAATAGGGAGCATGAAAGGGTTTTATTACTTTTACAGGTATCTTGTGTACGGTCTGATTATTTACCAGTGATGTATGTGGAGGGTTTGTGTACTTGCATAACTGTGGATGTTAAGACTTCCCTTATACTTGCATCCTACCAAACAGACAGAAGAATTCTAAATGTAAAAGGCAAAGCTGTTGTGAAGAGACTTGCTTCCAAAAGAAGCTGGGTATTTTGTTGCACACATCTTGTGGAAGTTATTTCAGTCAAAATATTAGATGTAACACCAATTCTTCATCGCTTCATGTTGTTGAGAGTAATGAGACCTTACATGATGCTAATCATGTTCATAGTCATTGAAACAACAGGCAGCTGAGGGAAGATGCTGATGATGGAAGGAATGCTTGAAGTTTTTTATTTTCCAAATTATGTGGCAGGTAAAAATTAAATCTCTAACTTGTTTGTGAAAGTTTAAATCTTTTTGCTTGTAATAGGTTGTAATAATTCTTTCTTAAAGTGAATGGTGAGATCACTTCTTTCCAAATACTGAAAATAGTTTTTCCTGGTGGTTATATCTGAAATGGAAATTAAGGACCATGGTTCTTGCCGTTTAAGATTATGTTTTTCCAGGTTGACAAGCCTGATATTTTTGACTATTTTACTGTAGTCTTGTGCGTTTTCACAGGGAAAAAAAAATAATTCTCAGTGCAGTAAGTTGTTTTTTCCAGAAACATCAGTCTGACGTATTTTTCTAGCATTTGTAATCATTTTACACTTTCAGTTCTGGGCATTGTTTTCAAAGACAATCTGCTATCCTTGGTATTACAGATGATAATTCCACTATGCTGTAGTAGTTAATTTAGTAATGGAAGATTTTTGTAAGAGGACATTGCAAACAGAACACTGTGAACTAAAAGTCACAACAGACATTTTTCTGATAGATCATAGCTGCTGCTGACTGGTATGGATTTCAGTATTCTTGGTACCTGATATGTGATAATACTGAAATCAAGGCCCCCTGAAGTTGACCGTGTCTGTGTACTAAGTGCTAGGCACTATGAAAGTACTGAAGATTCATTTGCAGAAATGTTTTGTTTTCTACAGATGTTGCTGAATTCATGACAGAGCTGAAGAGTCTCTTGCATTTATTCTGTCGTTCCTATATAGCACCTGAATTTTGCTCTCTTTTCATGTGAAAACACAATGGTTGCCTGATGGGGTTTAACCCCAACCAGAAACCTTGCACCACGTGGCTGCTTGCTCTCTTCCCCTCTGGTGGGATGGGGAGGAAAATTGGGGGGTGGGAAGTAAAATGCAGGGGTCGAGACAAGAACAGTTAGTAATTGAAGTAAAATAAAATATAATTGTAATTAAAATGAAGATAACAAAGAGAGAAAGAAAAGTGATGCACAATGCTGACTAATATCCAAGCAGCAATCTGCCCCTCCTGGCCAGCTCCCCCGAGTTTATATACTGGGCCTGATGTCCCATGGTATGCATTATCTGTTTGGCTAGTTTAGGTCACTGTCCTGGCCACGTTTGCTGTGCACCTGCTTGCTGGCAGAGCACAGGAAAATGAAAAATCCATAACTTATGATAAGTGCTACCTAGCAACAACAAAAACATCAGTGTGTTATCAATGTTACTCTCATACTAAACCAAACCACAGCACTGTGCCAGCTACTAGGAAGAAAATTAACTCTGTCCCAGCTGAAGCCAGGACATTGCCAAATTGATAGGTGGTTCCTAAATTTTCCAGATGAGATACTGAAACATGAATGTTGATTTTGTCCAATGCTTGGGAATGAAAAACTTGGAACTGAAAACTGGGTGTAAAGAAAAACAGCGCTAAAAAGCCACATACACCTCGCTTTTAAGCTTTACCGTCTCTTCCAATCTTCAGATCTTTCTTTACCCCTGTTGCTGTTTTCTGATCCTGTGTGCTTCTCCTGGGAATGCAGGTGCAGAGTGCCCTTTCAGCTGGCTGCACTGTTCCACATCTCTCCCTTCTGGCCTCCTGCCTGCAACCTGTCAGGCTCCCGCCCTGTCTCACCTTGCAGATGCTCTGCCAGGCCTGGAGTTCCTGACTGAAGAATGGGATCTGAAAGGTACATGGTGCAGGGCAGGGTGCAAGAATCTGCTGAGCAGATTTGAGTTTTGCAGTTTAAGATACTCTTTGCATGTATGTTCACAGAAAAGCTAATCAAAACGTGATATTGATTATAGGGCAGAGATCCCTTGTACTTAGTATGTTGCATATAGACTGCTTCTTGTTGGTTGACAGTATGATTTCTTGATTTTTATTTTTTTTTTATAATTGCCTCAAATAGCAGTAATGTCTAGAGAAGATCAACTGATACCACTTTAAAGGGAAGCACCAGCCAACTTCATTGCATTTGTGTCATGATCCAAGAGCAGGCTTTGGTTTAAATCATTCTTATACCAGCATGTTACAGCACTGAGTATCCCTGGACTTGCTGAAATACTGTAGTGCTGCCCTTGGGTTGCTGAGCTTGGCCACTATTGTAGGGGGGTTTTCAATGAAAAGACAAATGCTACAATTTGTTTCCAAGTGTGAATCCACCCATGTGGAAGTTTGGGTTGGTTTGGTGGTGGGTGATTTTGTCTTTAAGATGTACATCTACAAATTTTTTAAATGTGGGAAATTGAGTGAAAAGCCTATAAGCTGTTTAAAATTACACGGTACTGATTTTAACAACTTTTGTCATCTTTTTGTTGCTTATTATGACTTACCTGACTGTTGGAAGCATGTGTAAAAGTCTGAGGTTCCTAACCGAGATGGATCTTTCTTCATTATTTTTAAGGACAACTTGATGTTTTTATAGTAAGAAATGTATCGTTTGTTTCTAAAGACAATTGAGGATAGTGTAGGGAAGTCAGATTCGAAGTAGACTTGAGGTCTTTTTAGGCTTTCTATAAAAGGATAAGCATTACAGAATTCTACAAAAGACAATAGAAGGCGTGTCTGGTAGGTAGTCACATCTTAGTATATCAGTAAGCAGAGTGACATCAGATTTTTTTTTTTTTTTTAATCTACTAAGGGGATATGTGCTCAGGTTTTAGGAGAGTACAAATCATGCAATTCCAAGTGTAGCTTTTCTTATCCCAAGAGTCAAAGCGACATTATTTTCTGGTTTGCTAACACTTTTGTAACACTTGGCTGCTTATATAACACTTTTGCTTTTAATGCTTTCTTGGAGGTACATTGAATCATTTAAACAAATATTGTTTTGACTGACATCCAGGAATGGGTGCGTGTCTGCAGATCATCTGCCTAAACTCAGCTTCCTGATACCCAGTTCTGAATTTTGAACTAAGTTTTCGAAGTATGATTTTTCTCATGTTTTCATGTAGCTGAAGCTTACTGTGGGGTTACTGGTCTATCTTTGTGGGTTGTTCTTCTGTGACTGAAAACAGTAACTTACAAATGTATTGTCTCAAAATGAAGCCTGCAAACTGCGTGATTTTTCAGAACCTACAGCCAAGTAAGATAAAAGTGCTACAGAGTGTCTGTATTAATATGCCCCAAATATTTGTCATCGTAAATAACGGTGGAAGAAAACTACTCTTAAAAAGAGTATGTGCAATGAAGACTGGTCCTTCCTAGGCTAATCCTGTAAGTCTGTCCATATGAATAGTCTCATTCCTTACTTCAGTAGGGCCCCTACAGAGAGCTAGATTACTTGTGTGATTTGCTAAACTAAGGCAAAAAGTGATGGTCCAAATATACAACTCTGCTTTGTATGTAATACTGCTGACTAAAACGGAAGTTTCATTGCATCATTAGTAAGAGCTGCTGACAATACTTTTTCATAAAAATTGAAACTGCTGCTCCTAATAAAATGGACCTTAGTGACTCTTTAACAGTTGTAATTTTTTTTTTCCTGAAGAAGTAAAGCTGTGTTTAAAGGTGAAGGAAAGAAAGAGTATCTCTTCTTAACTGTTGTAAATGAACCTGTCTTGGGAATGTAAACAAGGTGCAAGAGGGGAGAGAAGCTGCTGCTGAACTGCAGTTTTCCACTCTTTGCACTCACCGTGCAATCAAATTGTGAAGTTCATGGCTTTTCTCTCGCAGTGCAGATTTCAGTTACAGAAACCTTCATACTTCTATAAAGTGAAAATCCTCATCAATACTCATGTAACAAGATCTTTAAATACCGGTTCAGAGCAACAGCTTTAGTTACTAATTAAACCTGTCCTGTTTTCCCCAGCAGCCATCAAACTACCACTTGCTATGAATCTTGATTATCCTACCCCTTCTAAGTGTGCTTGGGAAGGTGTATAGAGGGATTCTTTAATTATTTATTTTTAATAATCTGTTTCCCTAACCCCTAGTATTGATTCAGTGGTTATTCCTCCTTTACACCTCTATGAAAATCCCCATCTGCAGCTTGCTGGAATTCCCTTTTGGATTTCTCTCCCATTCAGGCTTTGTTGCAGTGACCATCCCTGTTGGGACCTCATTGACCAGAGCGTTATGATGTGAAAAGATGCCAGATATGTTTCTGCTGTGTCTGGCATGTGAAGACTACATGTCCCTGTGCGCATATACTGCTTAATCTACTTGTCTGTTTCAGTGAGCCACAAAAGACTCCCGTTTATCTGGTAATCTGGCGGGAATAATGTGTAAAAGGAGTTGTGCATTGAAGTCTTCCATGTGTATGCTGGGATCTTGTACAAGAGTTAAATGAATCACTACAGTATTCTGTCTGGAGTGTGAAATATTGTGAATGAAGAAATTGCCAAGATCATTCCTGGTAGCATTCAGCATATTGCTTACCTTTACTTTCAAATTACAGGAATTGCGCTTAGCAGTGAGTTTCGGTTGAACAATATAGTATGACAAAGTACCTGCAAAGAAATCTCAACGATAACACAAGGCAGCTCCCTAAAATTCTGAAGACTATGTATGATTTTGTTCTGGAATGCTGATGTTAGTAGCTTAGCCATGACTTGTCCCAAGTGCAATATTAGACATTTTTAATGTAATCTTTTCTACTTGAATACAGTCTATATAAAATGTTAAATATCCTATATTACTGAAATGATATGGGATCAAATTTCTTTCCAATAAATCTTCAGTTAAAAAAAAAAAAGTGCACACAGGTCTGCTTTGTTCTCATCCATACTGTGAAGACAGTTGGAATAGCAGCCGCCATCATCCAGTAGCTGATTTTGAAGAGAATTCTTGCAGTCTGTTTTCTGGGAATTGGCTTGAGGTTAACTGTGGTTGCTGCAGTTTGAGTCCAGCGCTTCATAAACGCTAGCATTAACACAGGAAGAAATCCAGTTCTATTTTGAGTTGCAACCTTCTGAAATGAGGAATTCTGTGCAGCTTCTCCCTCTGTTGCCCCAGCTTGGGGCTTGGGTTTTTTTTTGGTTTAGACAAAGAACTTTCTCACCTGTCTGTATTCACTCTCTGAAGTGTAAGGATGGATAGAGACCTAACACATTTTGCACACTAATGGTCTCTTTTGGTGAGAGAGCTAATAAGTTTCTGGAAGGATGAAAAGCAAAATTTAACATCTAAAATGCACTTACAGCAGTGCCTGCAGTAGGCTTGGTTTAGGTACCACAGCGAAAGTGATGGCAGACAGGTATCTTGTACACTTCAGTTTTCTACTTGCACTTACCCTAGTCATCACCCTGAGGCTGATGTAGATGTAAACTGAATCAAAGGGGTTTTTTGCTTTAAGGGTTTCTGGAGATTTCTGCATGTTAGCAGCTGATACCAGAAGGTGCAGGTTGCAGTTTGTAGCCTTGGGTAAAACAGGTCCATGTTCCTCCAGTTTGTCTTTTGAAGTAATACGCACTCTAAGGGCACTTAGGCAATATCTGAATATTCACAGGAATAGTTTTATGCTGTCATGAAATTAAAGATGGACTAAAATTTTAAATGCCTCCTTTTTATTTTTTTGTCCTTTGAAATGCATTCTTTTCAAAACTAGAACTATCTACAGAAAAAAGCTTAATCATTTCTAATTCCAGAGGATGCATAGTGCCTGTAACAATCAAGGAATGTAATGGACCACCCAGTTCCACTGTGGACATCTGATACAGTGTGCCTGAAGCAATCTTCTGGTCTGGAGCACCCACACGTGCAAGGCCAACACAAATGGTGTTTTCAGTAATTTCTGTAAGAAAGAGGATTAAATGCTTTATTTACTGACTCATGGCCCTATCATAAAGGAAAAGTACTCAAAATGCTTAAACCTTAGTACTGTTTTCTTAAACCTTCAATGAATAAATCATTGGAGTAGCCTAGAAAGAAGCGTGTTCTTCAAAGGAAGTACAGCTGTATCTTAGGGATGCTTATAAGCAAGAAGGGGAAGGCAGCAGCAGTAGAATATGAATTCATTCAGGAATTGTGTCCAATTTGAGGAAACTGCTGCTTCCGATTCATCTTGTGTAAATGATAAAATGAAAGGGTTTTCATTTCAACAGTGTTTAAGGAATAAACTTTTAAAAGGAGGAATATAGCTGGATTAATTCCTATTAGAATTTTTCTGTGACACAACTGAGTTATCTTTATAGCTGCTGTGATTTCACCCTCAGTCTCAATAAACATCTTTTTAGTTTGCTCTTGACTACTGTTAAGAGTTCAAGGTCAAAATCACAGTTCTGCATCGTTGGGTTAACCTAGATTCATGCTGCTATTCCCATAGAGCAGAGTGTGACCACTCTAAATAAAACGTAGCAGAGATTTTTGAAGGTCGACTGATCTAAAATGCTCAGAATCCTGACACCTTCCGCAACTCTAATAGATCAAAGAGCTCACAGTTCAAGATGGCCAGAAACAGTACAGGGTTACCACACTGAGGCTTTGACTAAACCTCCAGGAGCCGCTACTGCTCATTCATCTGTGTTCACTGAACTACACTGTATTTAAGCTCGGCCAACTCCACCTCATGAGTAGGATTTAAGGCAGCCCAGTTCCACAGCAGAGCAAGAGAATGATAAGAGGAAGGGAGTGGAGTTCAGAGGCTCATCAGGAAGTGTGACAGAGGGGTAGTAGCAGATGGTGTCACTAATAGTACCTGGTTCTTCTCCTTGGAGCCTCCTGTTTTGAATAATGGCAAGAAGCTGTTCTGCAGCTTGATTGACACTCATGTAGCGTGGTGGTTCATAAATCTTTCTTCCTCTGCAGGGAAAGTAGAGCAATTTCACATGTAACCCATTTCATTAGTCATAGCATTCTTACAGTTTATTTCAAGAAACCTCTAGACCAGCAAATTGAACTTAACCAGGCCCAGACTGAGAGCCTAGGCCTTTGAGACAAGACTGGAATTTTTCATGAAGACAGAAGTCTCTTGTGCTCTCACCACACCTGTGAAACAGCAGGGCCTCCAGCTGGCAGATTGTTTGAGTCTTAAAAGCAAATTCAGCTGCTGGAAGCAATACGCAGGTTTTGCAGCTACTCCTGAAAGATGCATTAGACTTAAATTCAAGGGCAAACTGCTGTTTTTCTGTCAAATGCCCTGTAGACAGATGATTACAGACTAGAAATATATTCTTAAATGAAATGTTGCTTTCTTTGCCAACTGTGGATTCAGTCAAATGGATTTTATTTTGAAATTCCAGAATAAACAAACTTCAATGATACTGTGAGACTTTGCAAATGTTAATTTAGACCAGAGTTACAGCATGCGGATAAAATAACCATTTATTTTTGCCACTGTCAAAACAGACAGATTGCAGAGAGATGATTGAGATGTGGCAAGAGCTTTTTTGAATGCAACTAAATGAACGTAAGAGCATTTTCTATATATTGCTTATTTAGTTGTTTAAAAAGGGTGGTATGTATTCAGTACTTCACGCTGCCTCAAGCCAGTGTAGGGACGAATTTATTGAGAACACTGTTTCGGCTATTAAATCTATTTCAGGATGGGACAGAACAGTAGTAAAATAACACTTCATTTGCCAAGTGGAAAGCTTTCCCTGTTCTGACAATGCTTCTCAGAGAAACAAACAAACAAAAATGTTCTGCTGCAATTTCATTCTGTTACTGTAAATGAAGCCAGGTCCTATTGTAATGAAGAAAAAAGTTCCACTCCTTGATAGGAACAAAAGACCAAGGCCATCGAGAGCTACACGAGAAGGCAGGTGAGTGACAATGGGCAAAGCACCTTCGTAACTCGTACAAAGAAACCCTTTGTAAATAGGCTGTGTGGTTCTATATATGTTTAAAATGGTGACTCACTTCATGAGGTTCTCCAGAGACTGCTCCTTCACTTTAATATCTGTAGAACAAAACAGAAAGTAAAATTCAGGTTCCCTACAAAATTCCCACTTAGTTTTCTATGTAGGTAAAGCTTCATTTAGTTAGCAGATTCTATAAACTTTGTAACAACATTTCAGCTCTTACAGGAATAAGGAATATGGATTGCATTCTACTGTTTCATATGTTAATTAATCAGAAAGTACTGTGATTTTGTGCATGTGATTTTACCCAAAGACAGGGCAAATTTCACAGATCTCAGAGCACCATAGATAATAAAAATACTTCTAAGTATACAGCAGGCATATTTACCATAGGATAGCTAAATGCCAGCATAGTTGAGCACACCAGGGTATTGGGACTGTTCTTAATTTAAGAGTACATTGTGGTCACAAAAGGTAAAACAGTATGACTGATCGACAGTGATTACATCACTGCGGTGCAGGAATCTGACTTTCGTTAGCACTTCCTTCCTTTCCCAGTCAAAATTTAGAACAATCTTCTGTTATGGTGAAAAAAAAGGATTTGGGCAAAAATGAAATACAGAAGGGGTCAGGTAAGACTCTGCACATCTGCAACTTTATGAAACTAATTGATCACAATCTTTCCAGGAGGCAATTGAATGCTATCTGTATTCAAATGCCACAGAAATGCTATCGTAGTGAAAGCTGGATACATTTTTAATCTTGATTTAAAAAATAAGTATTGTTTAACATATACCATCAGCTCCTAAACCAAAGTAACTCTGAAGAAAGGAGTTTAAAATGCAAAGCTGCAAAACTATTACTGCACAGTTTACCAAATTGCTTATATATCCATGAAGGCACTTTGACTTCTGAAGTTTATCAGCACTAACCTTGAGTTAATAATGCTTGATTATTGTAACCTGATTTAATAATGGTTGTTTAAAACACTTGTGAAGTTATCCTTCTTTAATCAAATCACCAGAATTCTGATTTTTTAGCCAATCTTGAAAACAAAGAACTTTTAAGGTACTGGAAATTTTGATGTGTAGTGACACACATTTAAATTGTTTTCTGCTCAGCATTCCTCTAGTTACCACAGAATTGGTTTTTTACTTAAAATATTAATTTATCACTGAGAGATCCCAGCTGTGTCAAAGATGATACAGAAAGGTATATAACTATGTATACAAATAGGCAACTGCCTTATAGCTTATATGCAGGCAGTTCCATAATCTTTAAGGGTAGTAGAGTTACTCAAAACTTTCAGCTGAGGACTGTTGGGTAGGATAAAGATCAGACAGCACCATGGGGTCAGCTGGGAGCAGTATCCCATTTCAGCTCCATTACCAGCAAGGATTTTTTACAATACTGAAGCTCCTCAAGTGACAATCACCTTTTGCCAAAACATCCTTAGATTAGCTAATTTAGGAGAGGGAATATCACCTTACAAAAGAGAAATGTGGTTATAGGTACAATTTATCCCAAGAAACTGTCTTGAGGTCTAACAGTCAATAAAAGATAGCTGCTAGTCACTGCAATCTGATTTGGATTCTGAGCTTGATCTAGCTTAAAAACACAATGATCTTAAGATCAAATATGGGCCTCCTTCTCCTACTTGAATTCTCCAACCGTGGAAGTCAATTTTTTGCAGATTTTTTTAAAAAGTATTAAGAAATTCCTGGCCTCTCTAGCATGAACAGTGGCTGAACTGACTCTAAGTACACATGCACTAATGCTCTGATTTTTGGTATACTGTCAAAGATACACGTTAGCTAAGAACATCTGTTTAATCACAGACTTCACCTCGTGCCTATCACTATTGTTTCTGGGCACTGTGGAATATGGTAGCTAAGGAACAGGGATAGCTGCTGCTTACCAAGTAAGCACAGTGTGTGCATTCCATTCTGCCTGTTCTTCTCGATCTTGTCAAAAAAGCTCTCTGGCTTCCATGTATCTGTCCAGAAAACTATAGAAACTGTCTCTCCAAAATTATACAACTGTAAAACAAAGGAAATGCAAAAGCACACATACACAATAGGAAAAAAAATAATTAGTATACAAAAAGAAACAAAGGCTATGAAAATCATGAACAATTTGCAACACTGAAAAGTCCTGAGCCTAGTTAATAAAGAAGCTCCATACCACAGGAGCATACTCTCCTCTGTAAGATGCTTAAGTTTGCTCTTTCATAAATGTACAACAAAACATTGCATTAGAAATAACATTTCCTTTTAAAAAAGCTCTTGACTAGTTCTAGTGGGTTCCTTTGCATTCCACCCTTTCTTTTTAAGTCAGTAATTACTGAACTGTTTTTTCTTCTTCATAATAGATATGCATTCTTTTACTCTCCAAACAGCAAAGCATATTAAAGAACAACTGATAAACCACCTGTAATGTTTTTATCTAGCTCTGCATTAGCCCTGTCAATATACAATAATTAACTTTCAATCTACCTTCTGTTCTTACTTAAATCTGAAGTCCTTTTAAAGGAAAAACTCTGTAAACCTAGTAGGAAAATTAGCACTTACTGGTTCTTATTTTGGTAAAGGGTAGGCAACTTCTAATAATGCTGTTACATTTAGATCGTTTTGATTCTACTGATATAGCAGAATTTGTATTAAACCAGCACTTTCCCGCAGATGAAAGCTGTACCATGCCAAAGAAGTTGCAGTCTAAAGAGGCAGTGGATATGAAGACTGGAAGACAGACAGGTTGTGCATGAAGAAGAGAGGTGCAACATTTTTATGTACATACGGTAAGTACGTATTACTAGCAGATTCTACATCAAACATACTCGCTGAGTTTATTCTCAGTCATAACGCTATTACTGTAAATCCCTAATCTTGGTGAAGGCATTTGAAGCAACAGTCTTGCCAAGCATTTCCAGTGATGCAAAAGTGAAAGTTGTATGTAACCTAAGGCAGCATTTGGCTTGGAAGTGTTTGTAACCAGCTTGAAAAAGGGCAAAACCAGGCTTCAATTTTGGTCAATTCGGCTCTGGAATGGGGCCATCCAGATGGATTTCACAGCTTGCCAATATTCTGCCTGCTCAAACCCACCAGAGAAACAACAGCTATATGGACTAACCTCCCCACTTTCTCTGTAAACCTGGAAGGAAAAGCTGCTTTTGTAAGCCCACTACAGTAGGCACAGTGTGTGCTGTTAGCAGAGAGGAGCACCCTCCCACCTGGGGATTCCCCTATACATACTTATTTTACTACGGCATTAGGTTGTGGTTTTAACTCCTTTATGCTGGCAGAGCAGAATTTGAATCAAAGCAGAAATATGTTTGTTTTCAAGGGATCAAAGCTCAAATTTTGACCATTCATACTGATAAGAACAGCATTTATTCAAAGATTCCTGGCATATTACTGAAAACACTTCCTCTTTTAAATATTTCATTCTAGCACAAGAACAAGAACACGCAGTGTACATTTCACAACCTAAAGGTTCTTCCAGTAAGCTAAATATAAGTCAAAACAAATTAATTACTCCTGATGTAACTTCTTACCTATTTCAAGGCTGTGGTTTAGAAAAAATTAAAAAAAAAAAACAAGCTATGTTTTGCCTGTATTTCATGTGGCTAGCTAGAATTCTTTCCATTTTGTATCAAATCTGAAGAAAAATTATTAAAGCATTTGGGAGCCAGTTAACCTTTAACCTCATTGATAGTATACCTTCAGCCATCCACAGCTGCTGCCATGTCCAGTACCAACCTAACTAACTAGCTTATCATCTGCCACCTGAAAGCCGCTGCACTTGTTTCCCAAAGAGCAGCAACCTTCCTTCAGTACAGAACGTGGCCTCAATTGACCTCAAATCTTATCCCAGTCCCTTTGGCATTTTGATAACCTGAAGGATAGAAATGGACCTCTGCCTTTTAGCAAAGAAAATTCTTACTATCTGGTAAGTATTTTGTTGGGATTCAGATTTTTTAAACCAGTCTGCCATATAATAAAAACAAGTTGGGCATTCAACCCATTATTCCCTACAGCACCTGTTCTGATTGTTAGTGTCCTCTTTTCCATTGTTCATTACAAAGATTCTCCAACATCTTTGCCAACGAGAAGTTAAGCAAGTTACCTACCCTCTTTGGGCAAGCACTACCAGTCAGATTCACTGAATCTGTCCTTTGTTTACCAGGGTTGGCATTAAAACTAAACTCTCAGTGTCAAAAAAGAATAAAACATCTTTGTCAGAAAGGGTCTGTCTGTTCAGTAGAAATAACTTCCGAATATCCTGAGAAAGTATTTATATCATGCAAAACTGTACTTACAATCTCAAAAAAACCCACTTGTTTTCTCAGCACTCAGCACAGAAGTAGCTTCTACACAAACAAGATGGAATGGGGCCTGTTTTACTAACCTAGAAACACCTTTGCAACTTACACCCCTCTAATAACTAAAGAACAGATTTCATTGCATTAATGCATATATATTTTTAATTTAAAGATAGGAAAATACTGCTTGGGAAACATTCTGGTACACCAATGATCTATGGAAACTGAAGCTGCTGTGAAACTGAAGCAATAAATGGATAGCCCTGTAGTGCTTTACTACTTGTGCTTGTAAGGTAATGGGTTACTTCGAGAGATTTGACCTCTGCAGATGTGTGACATTTATGCAAACACAGGCATCCTCTTCCACCAGAGCAAGCCTGCATTAAAGAAGCAACACATAACTGTGTCAGAATTACGTTTTTAGCTCTCTCCCTATACCTCATGCAGACTTAATTTCTTCCTAATACAGTCTCCTGTGCTGTGTTGTAATTTCTACTTCTTGAAATCTAGCATGGAGTATCAGACTTTGAAGAAAAGCCTTGCTGCAGAGAGAACAGTAAATACCAAAAATTCCAATACTATCCTAAGGAGTCAGCAGTTAGAGGAGGTCCACTAGAGCCAGAACCAGCTTAAATAAAAAAATTCTTTCCAACAATCAAAAAATATTGAATAAGGCCTCAAAATTCCGGAAATCATACTTGCTGGAACAAAACTAGCACATTTGTTAACCAAGGTGTATTACAACACAGCTAAGGATTAATGTCACGCTTTAAAATTGTTAAGATGAAGTTCAGTAAGACAATGAAGAGCTCTGTATATTTTCAGTGAAATGATCAGGCTGCAGGGTTGCTGGCACAGCTTTAAAGAGAGGCAACAGCAACTGAAGTTTCACAGCAGTCTTGTGTGTCCTGCTCTCTACATTAAGCAGCTGCGGTTTAGGAGTGGGAAAGATGTGTTCTGCACAAGCTAAAACATCTCAAGCATCACACTTGCATTAACCATCAGATTTGTTAAAAGTGCCTACATTCTGCTCAGCACAAAAGTCTCAGAAATTCAAAGGGGCTCAGTGAAACGGTTGGACAGACATTTCATGCTCTCAGCTTGGAAACTAACCTTCTTACCTTCTTAATGCTCAAAAACCTCACTGAAAAATTTCAAAGGGTCATTTTGAAAGACCTCAGTCTTTGGAAATACTTCTCCCCCCGCCCAAGTAGTAATTGGCTTAAGCAAAGCTTAAATTTTGCAATGCAATAGCTGAAGTCAGGAAAGGAAGCCAGAACTCTCTGCTCCAAGGCAATGCTCCGTCTGCTCAACTTCTCTGCCTCACAAAATACTGCACAAAGCTGTTCTTCAACTCATACTTTCATCATCCTAGAACAAGCTATAACTTCCTATTTTATTTACACACATAATATGAAAGAATGTCTGACAACTTTTGGTACTGAGGTGCCTGGTTTCAGTTAGTATTTTTAACCCTTTGTTAATGGTATTTCTTATTTCACTTGCTGCCTATATAAGCAGAATTGACAGCTAATTGAGAGGCCAGAATAAACTATGACAGAAAAAAGTGCTGTAACATGATCTCAGATTGGAAAACCTGCATGCAAGTGAATTTTCAATTAAACTACTGAGCAACTTTGTTAATGGCCAGTCTGAATGACATCTACCACCTGAAGTTGTCCAGATCAGCAGTCCTCTGTTAAAATACTGGCATGGCTAATCACCACAAAAATGTAGGGCATAAAAACAAGCGGTGACTAAATAGGGAAATTGAAAAAGGAAGATGCCCCATCCCCTCTAAAAAGTACTAAAGCAAGCAGGAGAGAAGATGTGCGATAATATTAAAGGTCAGTAGAGCAACAGCTGCAGAGAAACCAAGAAGTAAACATTTCAAAATGCAGACATTTATTTTTACAGCATCTTTCCCAGAATTACTGCTGTATCAGCTGCAATGGTGACAAAGCAATTCTTCACTTACTCCTTTCCTAAAATTTCAAACAGCTTCAGAACTGGACACATGTGAGGCAAAAAAAGGTAAAAAGGAGCCTTATCAGTGCATTTTGCAGACCTGTCACCTGTATGCACGTGCAAATGCCTGTTAGCGCTGTAGGACAGAAACGCTACTCAGCTGTGTTCCATAGGGAGGTGGTCACAGGTTACACTGCACATAGTTCTCACAGGACAGGTGTGTTCTACAAGTGAAGATACTGCACAGCTTCATCACATCCCACCGACAGATACCCAGAGGCTTTTCCTCCTCAGGCTATTCCTCAATGGAATTTGGAGACTGTAGAGCATCTTGCATTATCCCAGGTTGTTGATTTGGAATTCCCAATGAACATGCACAGAAAAGCTAAGACAAGTTTTGGTTATCTTTGTCATTAGAGGTTGGACATGATGCTATTCCACATTTAACCTCAAAAAAAGGGACTTAAGATCTTTCCCCTTATCCTCCATAACCAGTTAACAATACTCCAGCCCATATACATCAGATTAAAGGACTCCTACTGTTCTTTGTATCTTATTGCTAGAGAACAGTTTAGGAAGTAGAACTGTATTGGGTCTGACTGAGCTGGAGTTAATTTTCCCCACAGCAGTCCTCCCAGTGCTGTGCTTTGCATTGAGAGCTGGAAAGGTGCTGATAACACACCCGTGTTGTGGCTACTGCTGAGCAGGGCTCGCACAGCACCAAGGCTGTTCTTCCAACATTCCCTGCCCCAGAGGGATGGGGTGGAGAAGATCCTGGGAGGGGACACAACTGGGACAGCTGACCCGAACTGACCAAAGGGATATTCCGTACCATATGACATCAGCTTAACAATAAAAGCTAGGAAAAGGAGGAAGGGGGGGTGGGGGGCATCCGCTTGTCCTCTGGAGCAACCACTACACATTTGGAGCCCTGCTTCCTGGAAAAGGGGCCAGACATCGCCTGCTGATGGGAAGTAGAGAATAAATCTTTGTTTTCTTTTGCTTCCACATGTGTGGCCTTGCTTCACTTTTTCATTAAACTGCCTTTGTCTTAACCTATGAGTTTCATCTTAATTTTCTTCTCCCTGATCCAGCTGCGGGACGGGATGATAGAATGGCTTGGTGGGGACCTGGCGTCCAGCCAAGGTCAAACCACCACAACAATCATCAACAAAAGGTTAGCAAGAATTAGTCAAGCTTCATTTTTGCTTGTAATTGGTCACATAAAACAACCACAAGCCTAGATCTAGCCCTTTACACTTTCTTATTCGGTACCACAGACCTTTAGCAACTTTGAATATTTCTCATGAGAACCTCCACGAGGTGGAGGTCCAGAGGAGGGCCACAAAGATGATCAGAGGGCTGGAACACCTTTCCTATGAGGACAGGCTGAGGGAGTTGGGGT